>VZRR01009253.1:175296-326620 GCA_013398015.1 Oreocharis arfaki
GGGGGGGGAGGGGGAGGGAGGAAGTCAGTTCTTGTGAATATTAGCATTCTTCTTGGTATTTCTATAATCCAGCTGAAATCCACCCTTCTGAGAGATTTTCATCCAGAATTTCTCAAATACTTGCTCTTACACCACCTGGTTCCTCTCTCCGTTGTTCCGGTAGCTGGGTGAACCAGCAGACCTGAGGGTTCTGCTGAGTGTCTTTGGGCATTTCCCTGCAGAAGAACCAAAGGAGGAGATGGGTGTGCCGAGAAGGTAGCAGAGGCAATGTTAGTACCTTCTTGGGAGAGAAGGTGCCCTTGTTACTTTTGGCTGCTCTTGCTTGACACAGGCAACAGGCATGTGTTAAATGACAATTGAGAAGTTTGGTTTCCGAATGATTTTTTTTCTTATTTTTTTCTTACAGATAAGCAGAATTGGAATTCCTTGAAATCAGACTACATTTCCATCAAAACCTGGACAGAAACTGTCTATTAAAAATTCCAGACATTGGGTTGCCCATTGGTTTCAATGAAAGTTACGGGCATCTGTGCCGACCTGTAACTGTAGTAGACCCTTAAAGCTTACTGGCCTTTTTGCTAAATATTCGCCCTTTTTTTCCACTAAGAATAGGGGCAAGACAAACCTGATGAGTGCTATGGCAGCCTGAAGCCAGAGCTTTGACTGGAGACTTTTATTTGGTTCTTGAAGCATGTTTTGCTTGGAAATGTGGTTTGTTGTTTATCCTCCTTCCCGTTGAGCAGTCCAAGTCCTGAGCTGGGACACTGGGTGATGAGAGAAGATACTGATCTCATGCTTCTTTTTTTCCTTTTCTTTTCTTTATTTTTGACATATTTTCTCCCACATTTGTGTGTGAAGAACTGATCTTTTATGACCTTGTTCTTGCCATTTTAACTTCTTCTGTATCCATGCAATGTCCTCCTCCATATTCCATGACACTCCAGTGTTTTTAACATTGACATCTGAGACAGAAGCTATTTAATACTTCCATAATAATATGTAATGCATTTCATTTTCTTCTGAGATGGAGAAGACTGCACCTGAAATGTGGAGAAAAAGTTACAGTTTGGATACTAATATTTTCCACAGGCTTCTAATTACTCTTTCATCTGTACCAAATATAGACTGATGATCAAACCTTTTGTAGGTCTCTGGCAGGATTTTGAATGGTTATGTTGTCTCTGGTCAGGTTTCTAAAGCCATTCTAGTAATTTTTAAAACATGCTGGCAAAAGGAGTCTGTTCCACAAGGCACTTGGTTTAGTTCTTAGACAGTGGCTTTCTGGTGAATATTTGTGGTATCGTTCTGAAGTGTGGAAGTACATGGGATTTCTAAACCCTCAGTTTCCTGGTGAGAATAATTCTGGACAGATGGTTTTACTATCCAGATGACAAACTAATTGCCAACAATTTTGTAGAAATAAAAATCTTATTTGAAATTATGACCTAATTGTTGTGTAACAGAAGAATAGACCATTGTAAATGCTTCATTGTGTAACATGAATCTGAATATAAGCTAAGAATGCTGCTTTCAAATCAGTCTGTTAATTACACTTCCTTAGACTTGTGGGTTGACATTCTGTTCATTCAGAAGTCTAAAGTATAGGGAGATTTTGGCTCTCATAAATGGAAAAAAAATTAATTTAATCCACTCCTTTCTAAATGGAAATGGAAAGTAGACCCCCTTCAAACACACTTTGAATTGGAATGAGGGACAGCTGCAGTCTGAGGTTAAATCCCATTTCCACTATTCAGTAGAGAGACTGAGATTTGGATTTTGGCCTTTTGGTTTACTAATCCACCTAAATAACCAAATGAAATCACTTTTAATCTGCAAGAGGGTAGCTAAGTGAGAAAAGTAAGATGCAATATTTTTGTGGCAGAACTGGCACATGAACATGCTGAAACACATGTAACAAGCACTCTCCAGACCGCTAACCTGTGTGTTTCATTCCCCGTTGCTTGGGTTTCACTTCTAGCAGTAATTGTGGTCAGTATCGGTGTGGATATGGGGAATTCCCAAATGGACCCACGGCCACCACGGGTCCTGCCCACCCATCGTCAGATACTCTGTTTTCATCCCATGTTTATGGAGAAATTAGTATTTTAGCCACCCATCACCTGCTTTTCTGTTATATCAGTGTCTTGGTTTGAAAGACAGGCGTCTGTTTAAGTGAGGCAGAAACTCCCTTTGAAATAGGAAATGCAACCCCCTTCTCTTCGGATTATTATGACTTTGAAATTAAGGGGCTTTCAGGCAAGGATATGAGAAATAGGAATAACAGTTCTTTACTAATTTATATATGTATAAAACAAAACAAAACAATAAACAACAATGACTATGGCAGTTATAACAGCACAGTCACCCAGTGCAGCCTTCTCGGCTGCCAGGCAGCTTCCCCTCCTGGAGCAGCNTAGTCCAGAGTCCGTTATCTATGAGTCCTTTGGCAAGGCACAAATGCTCCCATTAACAGAACAGAGTCCGGAGGGAGGAGGCAGAGAAACACTGCCCCACCTGGTTTCACAGCTCATGAAGATGGTAATAGAATATACTGCAACCCAGGACAATCAGGCAGGTGACACCATGAGTGGAGCACCAGAGCAGCAGCAAATGGGTCTGTGCCCATCTCACTCATTAACAGCCTCAACACCAGGTACGCAGGGCCTGGTCTGCCACGGCTGGGTTCAAGATATTCCGTATGCAGCCCTTCTTCATATATCTCCAGAGTCCATTCCTCAGCTCCATTGACCTTGATCTTTGGTATTATGTAATAATAATTCCCTACGTTCGCAGATGTTGTAGTAATGCTGCAAGAACATGGAATGGCAGAGTTGTGGCTTGTTGTTAATTGTCTCTTTTACACAGGTTGGATTCCTGTTAATTAAATTTGAATCAAGTCACTGAGTCACGTGTCAGGTCATCATGTCTCGTTCATCTTATAACTTCACTTGAAGAAGAATTTTCTGTTTCGTCTTCATGTTCAGTGTTTCCCAAAGGCAGCCTGGGTAAAATAAACAAAATATCATATATTTATATCTATGGCTAGAAGAAAGGCTTTGTTTCAAACTCATTACAATACTTCTTAACAACAGCAAGCAGTATTTAAGCCTGTCTACAGATACAATGCCAGGAAGAAACAACTGCATTGAGTTCATAAATAAAATTAATCATTGATTCTCCAAAACATAGATTAGGTGTGATGTTAGTGATATAGCCTATTAAAAAATAAACTATGGAGCCGTAGCATAGACTGTAAGCAACTCTGACACCCTTATGTGTTCTTATAAATCTACAGTGGTTTGTAGTTTTCTTTGCTTCAAAGAGGAAGGCAAACAAATGTAAGTGAAAGGCACTGCTATGATTTGAAACTACATTGCCAAAAGTTGAATCTGTGCAACTATGCCATTTTATTTATCCACAGCACTGATGTTCAGTTCTGCCAGGACTCCCCAAATCTTCAGGTCTGTAGCACAGACAGTAAATCTTAAAAAACACATTTTAGTAACACTAACCAGGACAGCTGCTGAAAAAGACCAAAAGCCCAAAAAACCAAATAGGATAATGGTAAAAACCTCTGCCCACAAACCTAACTTGTGGTGTCTGCTACTTCGCCACAGCATTTAAATTTGCCAGATGCTGTCTGCATCAGTCTGCAAACATTCTACTATTCCTTCATCTAAGAGTAGTTGAAGATGCATGGTATATGACAACCACTCTGGATCTTTAAAAATAAAAGGCTAGGCCAGGCTAGGCTAGGCTAAAAATCAGGTTGAACAACATAACTGAGGGAAAAACATCGATCATTACTTGTCTCTCAGAAACTGAAGGACAGTCAGCAGGGAGATTTCTGGGAGAAAGGATCAGCCAGGCTAGGAGATGTTCTTTGGCTTAGAGAGCATGTTGCATGCCATGCTAGCATCTGTGGTCCATTTTAGAGCACATGTTAGCTGAAATATCTTGTCATGATTTGTCTGGGGCATAACCCATCCCCTGGAAAGGAGAGCAAGCAGTGCTCCATGGCAGGAGCAGCCAAGCTCGTCTGACTGCAGCATAGCCATGTGTGACCCTCCTCTGGTTTGGGGATCTTCACTTATGCTGCTGCTCTTGCAGGGACAGCTGAGCCCATGCAGCACTAGAGCGAAAACACTGAACCCTGTGCAGAGCTGTACAGTATGTGCATACTCTGGACACTGCCTAGGAAAGTAAACTATGAATAGCCAGCAGGAAAAAGCCCTTATCCTTATCAACAGTTGTCCTCCAACAAATGCACATCATGGAAATACATTTTCCAGTTTGACCTGGTATCTTGTGAGTGGACAGCAGTGTATTGGAAGGAGTACAGGTACAGCTCCAGTATCCAGGACAGCCGGATTTTATCTTCTGATTTCCCCATGTCATGCTAGGTAAGTGACTTATTGACTGCATCTGATGTCTCTTACCTCTTTGTAAAGAAAACATCATGCACTGAGCAGTGTTGGGACACGGGCAAGATACAGATGTGAGGTATTGTGTATTTCTCCAACATACAAAAAGGTCAAATGGCTTCAGTGATGTCCATAATTTTTTTTGTATGTACATTTTCATTTTAGTTTGTAGTCTTATTTCTATTTCAATTGTTTTATTTTCTTTACTCCCCACAGATCCCAGTGGGTCAAACAGATGTCTTGGTGTTTTAGAGACAGTCCAACTTCTCCTTCTCCTGCTGAATTCCTGTGTCCCTTTAGAGGGTACCACAGAGGCCCAGCTCTGGCTTTCCAAGTGGTGTGTAGGGTGCAATAAGGGGTAGGGAAAATGGTTATCCTTGGTCACCACACAACAAAAATATATGGAGATGATACCTCCTGTTCTCCCACCCCTCTAAAAATAAGGCTGGTGGCTCTGAAGGGGAGGAGGAACCTCCTCTCTTTTTGAATTCGGTAACATACCTGGAGGAGAAAGCTTCCTAAAAGCAAAGCTCCTAACTCTACTTCTGCTCCTGACCGTGGCCCCCATGTTGGCTACCGTCAAGGTGTGTGACAAATAATTACAGTCCAGCAACCTTTCACATTTCATGACATTTGAACTGGAATTGAATCCTACAGCTACTTTGCCAGCTGAATGGTAAAGACGATGTGAAAGGTTTACTTTTGTCTGAAGGAAATGATCTGAGTGTGAGGGAGGGAGGAAGAAATAGTTTTACAGAAAAATCTGCTCCAAATCCAGTATTATTAGGCCAGTTCTAATGCCACTTTTCTCTCTCCCTTATCAAATGGAATTCTCATCTCTTCATAAATCTTTTTTTTCCTCCTTTTTTATGCCTGATAGGCTACCCAGTAATTGAGATGGCTGGGTAAGGACTGGAGGAGTTTATTTTGTTTTTCTCGGTGTCTGTTTTTTTAAAAACTGTGAGGATAAATGGAAGGAAGTCTTGACAATATGAGTATTTGATTAAACAACTGTCAAAAAGAATATATGATCACTTTTCAGTAACATTTGTTCTAAAATATGGTATCTAGCAAGTCAGCTACTTCCAAAGTTGTAAATGAGTCTTAGTGGTTCATCTCTTCAAGAGCTAGTGCTTGGCAGGTTCTCCTGAGGAATGTAAAATTTTTTGATAGGGATTCATCCATTAAAGCAGTGTGAACCTTTAAAGACCTGTCAGGCACTGACAGGGACTGCCATGAACTCCATGAACAAAAGGGTTATCTCTTGTAGCAGCTGATCTTCTTGTGTCCAAGGAGATTCCACCTGTGGTGGGTTGAACCTAGCTGGATGCCAGGTGCCCGCCAAAGGTGCTCTATCACTCCCCTCCACAACAGGAGAGAGAAAATATTACAAAGCGTTCATGAGTTGAGATAAGAACAGGGAAAGATCGCTCACTGATTACCATCATGGGCAAAACAGACATGACTTGTGGTTATTAATTGAATTTATTACCAAACAGAATCACAGCAGGATACTGAGAAGAAAAGAAATCTTAAAAACCTGCTCTCCACCCTCCCTCCTTCCTGTGCTTTGCCTCCTTGAGATGGGGAACAGGAGTCACAGTCAGTTCATCACAAATTGTTTCTGCTGCTGCTCAGGGAGAGGAGTCCTTCCCCTGCTCCAGAGTGCAGTCTGTCCCACAGGAGACAGTTCTTCATGAAGTTCTGCAGTGTGAGTCCATCCCACAGGCAACAGTCCTCCATGAACTGTTCCAATGTGGGTCCTTTTCCACAGGATGCAGTCCTTAAAGAAAAGGCGGCTACAGTGTGGGTCCTCCACAGGGTCACAACCCTTGCAAGGAAATTTGCTCCATGGGTTCCTCTCTCCACAGGTTTGCAAGTCACAGCCAGGAGCTTGCTCCAGTGTGGGCCTCCCACAGCAGAATCTAAGGAAGACGTCTAGAAATCCTTCTCTCTCTTGGTTTTATTGTCAGTATATTTGTGTGGGCACTACAGCCTGGGTCTTTCATGGAGGTTGGGTTGACAATGCCTGTCTCGCTCTGGATGATGTCATTCCTGTCCTAATTTAGGATAATACAAAGAAGCTCACAGGTTATAAATTGCCAAGAAGAATATGCTCAGGCTGTGAGCCAAAAAGACTTTTTTTAGGGTTTTCTTTCCTGTTGAAAGATAAATTGGGAGCAGAACTGGAATGTGGAGGAACCATTCTAGCTTTTCTGGAATATCTGGGTTTATCCAAATGCCTGATGCCTATTCTGCTTGTGTAATTTCTAATCTTTTTGGTTTAAATCCTGCTTAACACTTGATTTCTTAAAATGTGATATTCCATCAATATTTCTGTATATTTTTTGTTGCCTACATGTGCGTACAAGTTCTTCTGCTTGCAGTAGAACTTAATTGTACTGGTATCCATACTTGTCAACTGGGGAAAACAAAACATCTTTTATGCCAGGTGATACTTTGCATTCCCATCTCCCCACCTGCTCCACATGCCTGCAGTCACTGCCCCCACACCTCTACTAATCATACTCCTCTCCAGGCAAGCTCTCATCCATCCCAGGTGCTGCTTTTACACACCCTTCCCTCTTTCAAAGAATTCCCAAGCAGAAAGGGGAGAGCCTCCCAGTGTGTTGCTTGTAGCATAGTAGGAATAAATTTTCTGTTTTGGAAAGCATCTAGTCAAGAAAAATAATTTCAGCTATTTTCACTCACAATCAGAAATTGATTATTTTTATGAGGAAAGCACATAAATCAAGTGGAAGTTGCTAAAAACGTTTTATTCTTATCAGCATGGAATGAGAAAATTTGTGTTCTAATATTGACAGAACATGGCTTTCCTGGGTTAAAATACACATTTACCTCTGCTACTGGTTTAGAAATGCTTTAGGAATACACAAAGGATTTTTAAAAATAAAAGCATGGTGCCTCAGGGAGTACTGCTAGTTTAAATAACACATGAAAGTATTTATGAGCCTTTTTTTATGAGGTGGTCAAAGCAAAGACCATCCAGCATGTAACATAAGACTGGCTGAAGAAGAAAGATTTTTCAAAACCACATCGGAGAATTAAGCATGAACAGAATTTTATTTCAGTCTCTATTGCTTATTTAAATTAATGAGGTTTTCAGGTGGAGTCTAAATGATAATACAGATCAAGGTGAGTTTTGCCAGAGAGCTGGACACTAGTTTATTATTCAAAGAATGCTACTGACTAACGCTGATGTAATCCTAAATAAGGGCAATAAGTTTAGTGAAAGTAAACTCTTAAAGAGTTTCAAGCATTTTCAGGTGCACTAGAATTGCATTAACTCATTCATTAGAAATGGAGATTAATATTTCTGAATTATCCCAGGGACCTCCACAGCAGTATCTATCCAGTGTGCCCAGCCACAGAAAAGTGCAAAATAAAGATCGTTGTCTCTTATTTGGTTAGGCAGTACCAGCTCAATACTGCTGCATTTTTGTTGAGTTAATGACGATTTTCCTACTGCAGGAAGAAGCTCCAGTCCATCCTCATATCAAGGGATCACTTTCAGGTCTAATTCCTAAGATTGCCAAACCCTGGCCCGTTTCGTGGAGCTCCTAGGGAGATTTCAGGTACTACAACTCAAACTGGTCTCTCAGGCTCTCCTTCCTCTTTGTACACACTCATTCACACTCTGGTTCCAAGTCTTCTCTTTCTGTCCCTAACTTTCCTATCTCCACATCGGCCTCAGAACTAAAAGATTAATTTCAGACACTTGTAATCCCAGGTGTTTTCTGTTTACCAGACCAGGGTACCTACTGACCAGATGCACCAATCTCAGTAAGATGAGCTTTATTCTTCTTGGATTGTACCTCACAAACCAGGGAGAATCCGCTGATTTCGTATTATTCACTAATTCTGCATTTGGCTTCATGGCAACTATGCAAATACTTAAAGGATTTGCAGAAGTACAGGATGATGAGGGAAATTTGTGAATAGACATTCTCTTGTTTCTGCCTTAACTACTCATGTACATATTTTGCTAATTAAGACAGTCATTTGAAATCACTTTTGCAATTACTGTGCTAGTAAGTAGGGCAGAACTGAACAAAACTGATTACAATGGGACTATCCTTAACTGCTAAAAGTAAAACATGGACGTAAAACCTCAATTTTTCCGGAACAAACTTTATCAGAAAGAAAAGGAGAGCTTCGAGCACCCTATTTGTGTGACTTTTTTGTGAGTAAGATTGGTGAACTGATCTGCTTGCAAAATCAGTTAAAAATATTTTTGACCATATTTTGCTTTGGGTCCTTTGGGGGTTTTTGTTGTTCTTTTTGTAACTGAGGAAATTTCTTTTAAGTTGGTATCACCGCTTGTCCATTTTGTAACATCAAACCACAGCCTCCTACAGGAAATGTAAATAAATCCCGGTGGCATGGAACTTCAATAACCTTAAACCATTTTACACCTATATGAGAGCATCTGTGGAAGGGACTAGCATGCTGTAATTTATATGCAGTACTTCCCACCTTGAGCTGGTTTGCCTTAACTTTCCTGTGTATCCCCAGGCAGATAAGCAAAGATGTAAAGAGCCTGAGCTGCACTGGGTCAGTCACTTCATGGAACAATTCCATAGATCTGAGTGTTGGAAAGTGATGCTGTGCAGAGACTCCTTGACTTTGGTGTAGGAGCTTCAACGGATGGACTCAGATCATCCACAGCAATGCTGCAGCTGGGTGGGTCTTTCAGTGATTTGTCGTTAGTGATGAGGACAGGACGTGTGTCTCCGTAACTGTTGTCGCTAAAGAGCATGCTGTCTGCTGTGGTAATGGAGATTAAAAGCATCTTAAAATGAAACAGCTGCAGTCTCTCAGTTGTTATTCATTAGCATTTCATTGTCCAATCTGTTTTATTGATTTTCATAGTGCATAAAATACACCAAATGTGTAGAAAATTTGATACCAAATGAAAGAGCAGTAGAGATAGAAAATCATGCAGTGTGAGGAACGGCTACAGTGAAACAGACAGTCTGAAATGAGCTGGGCATGAATTCACTGAAGGAAGTGGGCTAAGCTGCCACCCTTCCTTCAAAAAGGATGGAAAAGAACTATGAAATTCATCTGTGGAAGTGTGTAAGAGAAATGATAGCAGCCTCTCAAAATAGAACACAAGCCTGTGTCTCTACTCAAAGGGGTGTCAGATCCTACTCAAAAATGTTAATATGTTTGGCCAAAACCAAAGATGTCTTCCAGTGCTTAATATTACCTGCATTTAGGAACACAGGGCTTGCAGCCAGAGAGAGCTGCATGTAAGCTATCTGACTCCATCATCAATTTCTCCTCTTAAAGAGAATAACCTTCAAGCCTCCAATTTTTTTGGCATAGTTAATCAAGCTGAAAAGGGTAACAACATAATCTGCATGAACAGTACAAACTGTGCCTGGTGGTCAGGGAGCCAAACTGGCATTATCCAAATCCCAGGCAGGCCAATGGGATGACTCTGATTTCACCCGAAGTGTGCCTTGGGCCAAGTCCAGCGGTAGCCCATGTATCATCTAAGCCTGTATTGCTTCCCTCACAGGGTACCCATTGTCTTCACTTTAAGTGGTTACAAAACACTTTGCAGCACTCTGATAACAAAGATGTTACCCTGTCACTGTGCTGCTAGTTAAAGGCAGAGAAGATGCTTTATATCAATGAAGCACTTCCTCCTGCCGAGGACCACTCCTGCTTCACAAAGCAGGGGCTGTCTCCAGTGCTGCCTTTGCTCCTGACACCAGTCAGGGCCCTGAACATGTGCAGTCAACATGTGCCCTGACAGGGATGGGGAGCATCTAAGGCAAATCTCGTGAAGTTCCATAATGTGGTTCCCAGGCCATTTTGTCTTCCCTTGGACTGCATGCACAACAAAGCCGTAATGGGATTCTCAGTATGCCTGGGCTCACTGCCATATGAACAGCAGTTGCGTCCTGGCAGAGGAGTAGTCTAGCCCTGGGCATTCCTTTCTTGTAGTCTGGGAGTATTTCAGGTCTGGCACCTCCCTGCAATTGGTCCGGGAATGGGGTTTGACTAGGTGACCCACGCTGAACACTTGACGTTCTTCTTAAAGCGCCTGGCTTTGTCTGTAGCCATGCTGTGAGTTTGCAACACAGACTATCAGCTTTGCTCTATGGGAGCCAAACACTGACCTTCTTCTATTTCATTCTCCTAAAGCCTCTTTTCCTGTGATATTCATTTGCACTGTTGAGTAGTCCAAGCATACTTACACTACTATCTGTCTCTCTCTAGAATACAACAAGCTCTTATCTGGCACCGTAAATGTAAAAACTATAATAACAGAGCTGTCTCTAAGTATTCATTTGAGCACACCTGGTAAACCCAAGGGAAAGGCTGAATGCAGTGACAAATTTCATTAAAAGACAACTGATGTTTTATTTAACTCAATAATTAAAAGTTTTACAAAAATCACCTCAGGGTGTTTTTTTAATATCTTGGTTTCAACTTAATGCCCAAGTCTACAGGTATGATAATTGTCCAAGAGAATAATTTTAATATAAGTAATAAAGGTTCTTACAGATTCAGCTATGTTTCCCTCAAGACAATGAGAAGTGTTTCTTTAGAGATTATGATGACTGTATCAATTAGTCCATCATTATTTTGTGCACGAACTACAGAAGACTCCCAGATTATTTAAGTACATAGTTTACTGCAGCAGGTCAGCGATGGTATAGAGCTTTTAAACAATGGTATTCAACTGGTTTAGCTCCCATTCAGAGAACATTCTTGCCTGTTGGAAGGACAGTATATTGCTTAAAGTAGAACGTGTAAAGAAAAGAGATTCTGACTTCTCTTTTGCCAGATTGGTCTTCTTTTTGGTTATTTAATTGCTTATCTTTTATGAACTGAAGACTTTTGGAGGGACACAAGAAAATAAGTTAGCTGGGCAATGTCTTGGGAGCAGTTAATTAGTGAGAACATGATATGAAAGAGAGATTAAACTTCCCCTTTGTCTTGATGAAATGGATTCTAGTTCCTGCAAGGTCTATTCTCAGACTGATGCAGAAGCTTGACAGGTCTTCTCATGCACTAAGAGCTGTAAATACATTCTCATGCTGCCACTCTAATTTCTGGTATCAACTCTGCCCTTTTTATGTCCTCCCAGTCTTAGCTTTTTTCCCTTCCATGCTGCTGTCTTCTAGAAGAAATAGTTTCCTAAGCCTTTTGTGACAAATCCTTTCTGTCTCCCTAATGGAAGAGCTAGATGTTATGTTTGGGCTCATTTCTCTTATGCCTGGGACATTTACCCCACAAACCTTGTGGTGCCAGAAGATGCTACTCACCCTGACAAGATGTCTGCTATGCCAACACAGTTTCAGCAGTAAGCATGGCAAGTTTTCCGTGATCCACTTCAGTGCAGCGTTAGTGGATTAACGCAAACCACGTTGATGAGTTTTGAAGTTTATCTGGCTTCATTTACCCTGGGTGGCCTGCATAGCATGGAGCTGAAGGCTTGGAGAAGGTCCAGTGAGCTGGCAATGGAGAAATGAGAAAGGTTAGGTCTTCAAGTACTCTAGTTTGATGTGGCAGAATGCATCACTTCATGTCCCAGGCGTTCTTTGAAAGCAAACCCTGATCCTTTAGTATTTTGTGCCTTGCCTTGCACATATTTAAACATGGCTGAAAATTGTTTGAAAGGCAGGGATTTCATGCAAGTGTATGGGCTTTACCTGGCAGCAGTAGTTTACACCGTTATTGACCAGCTAAGAACTTGGGCCTCTGTATTTTAGGCATGTGTATAATGCTACACATATGTGAGTGACTGCATGTGAGCATTGCAGCGTAAAGTAGAACAATAACAATCCTAGTGAAATATGAATGAGAATTGTTATAGAATTACCATAATAGTGTTTACAGTAGAAGGTATAAATGGTACCATGAGGCTGATTAAAGCTAAAGAGCTACTTCTCCTGCTCACTGATTACAATTAGCTCTTCACCGAATTGCTTGCCAAAGAACCCCATTAAAATACAGTCAATTGATCTTACAGGCTGTATATTTTGTGTGTTTTAAATGCAGAGCTCAAGATTTTCACATGGAGAACTATATATAATCTGACCACAGGTACAGTGAGCTGAGTGGAATAATCTACTTGCAGCACCAGGAATAGCTGAGGCTTTGTACATACTCTTACCTTACACTTTTGTAAGCTCTCATAAGCTTTAAAAGTCAAAATCTATCACCTATTTCTTTAGCTTGCGGGTAAGTCTCCATCAGTCTGCTTTAACATTTAGGTATGTCATAGGATTACATTTCAGGAATTTGAGGGGACGGAATAATTTCTGTATCCCTAAGGGCCACCAATTGAATATGTGATCTGGGTGTTCAGTTTCCCAAAGTCCATACTCTACTCATGCTAAGTTTTAAGACGCTGTGATTGTATTTGTTCAGTCATTATTTTCAGTGAAAGAGCAGAATCTTTCACCTCACAAATCTCACTTTCTCCATTTCTTTCCTCCAAACAAAACCTTCTCCCACCATTCTGGTTACAGTCCCTGATACTGTAGTTGATATATATCCAGCTCTGTATTTTGTTGGTATCTGCTTTTGCTTTCATAACTCAGCAGGGTCTATTGCTTCCTCCATGTCCCGCCAAAATTTGACATAAGTTTTCACACCCTTCCCTTTGTTTTAATACTTGATACCCCCAATCATCTTCCCTGCTGATTCTCTTAAAGCACCATGAAAACTGATTTTGATCTCACTGCGAATCTGACCAAATAAGATTAGCATTTAACAAAAAAACTCTTTTAGAAACAAAGCACTGAAGACTAAATATAATCATGCTCATTCTGAAAGCTGCAGTCATTTGTCCTTGGCTTGTTTTTCCCAGAAATGACAAGCGCAGGCATATTTTTTCGTAAGGGTAGTTGGCTCTGCTCTCACTTGGCTGGTCTTAGGAGATGATTTCAGTTACAGTTTCATCTGCCAAGTCCCATATTCCCTTGTGACCTAGTTTGGATTCTAGTTTTCCAGCTAGACCACCTGCCTGGTGTTAATTAGTTATGGTTTCCTTTTCATATGCAAAACTGTTTTAACTTCATGAGCTGGCAGAGATTTACCTGGGCTTCCCTCCTAGTCCTACTGTACAAGCAGCGCTGCCTGCCTAGACCTGTCATCTGCACTGTAAAATCAGCTAGCCTCAATCACATATGACAAATTGTTCAAGGGGAAGGGCTAGGAGAAGAGAAGAAGCAATTAAATTTCCTGCTTCTCACTTTGAGGCTGTTGTTGTCTCTGGATTTAAAAATCCTTGTCTGACTGAGTTGCTGGTGTTTTTTCTAACGTTGAAGGTTTTAATCCAAAGCAGGAGAGGTAAAATGTCTTCAATAAGTACTAGAAGCCCACGTGCCCACCTATTTATAGTCAAGATATACAAGTCTGGCTGGGCTGTTTTTTCACACCCAGACTAATTACTGTGTGTTTGTTACTATATCAGGCTGGACTGATATCCTGTTACTATGATAGGTACTCCAAGTAACCTCTGTGCATCCTACCCGTCTGTTCCCGTTGCAACTGCTGTTATGGAAATTATTACAAGCACACATCACTGAAGTTTCATGGTGCTGAGGTCGGCCACCAGCCTGGTCCTCATGCCAGTGCCACACTAGCCTACAATATTCTGGGCTGCCTCTGGTCTGAATAAATAGCCAGACTCTTTTCTGCTGCTTTTTTTTTGGCAGAGGTGTTCTATCTGCAATCCCTTCATAGCAACCTTGTGCCTTTGGTCCTGACCAACAGGCTTCCCCATAGGCAATACAGATTTTTTTCCCTGGATTTTATTTCTCCGCTTCTGGGGCCTCAATATTTACAGTTCACTTCTTGGAGGTTTGTCACTGTTGATAAATGATGATAAAAGTGGTAAATAATGTTTATCTTCTCAAATCTTCTGTCACCTTTCTCAGATGCCCTTCTAATCCATCCTAGCACAAGATGTCCACTTCATGGTCTGAGCTGTATTGCTTAGTTACTGCCGTGAGTGCTTGGCTACCCCGATTCTGCTGGAGTTGTCACCACATCCAGAGCTTGATGTGAATGAATAAACATCAAAGCTCTGTTATTTTCCTGGGACTCCCTTTGTGTCATGGAAAAGTTTCTGTTAACACTTCATAGTGTTATGAAGCAACAATGAAGACAACCAAGCCCTGCATTCAAAACAACATTGTCTTTAGGGCAGTTTGGCACAGAGGCTGTCCAACACCAAATGAGGTGGTGTCAAATACTGATGCTGAAGATGTGATCCATATGTGTTTGTGGTGGACAAAAACATGCAAAGCCATCTCTGTGTATGGTCTGCCTACTTATATGTCTTGTTCCTGTCATTCAGTATGTGTCATCTCTGAAAAATTTCAGGGACCAGTAGCTTTTAAACACAGAGGTACTGTTAATTTCCTCTAATATGAACACAGACCACAGAATTTCACTGAATGACTCCAGACCACAGAATTTCACTGAATGACTCCAGACCCATTGCATCGAACTGAAAGAGCATCTATTTTCCAGAAAGATATCAAAATCCTCATGTAAGCAGTTAAGGTCAGATTCAGTTTTAGCTGTAAAAGTCAGGTACTTAATGCACAAAAACCTCAAGGTACATTCAGAAACCTTTCATTTCAAGACAGGTCTTTATGGTGTCTTTAGTGTTGCTTGTCTCTCAAATGAAACCTAAGCTAGGTTAGGTCAGAGATGTAGCTTTCGGATGGTAAAAATAAGGGAAACAAACTTTCTCTCTTTTCATCAATGTGAAATGCACCAACTTTTCTGTTTTATCTTTAAGATGTGAATGGCACCTACAAGTTTTGATTCAGATGTATCAGCTGTCATCTATATGATTTTTTGTCCCTAAGCTGTGCTATTTTAAAGATGCTGAGTTGGCTGACAACATTGGTGCTGTCATCAGCCTTCTGAGACGGGTGACATGAGGCACCACCTGGTGCCTTTTCCTGTTTCTACACCATATATGTTAGATCTACAGTAATTGTACAAGTGGCCAGAAACCAAATATTTCACTGTGGACAGAGAGAGTGGCTGTACTAAAAAAAGGCCTAATGTCTGAAATCGGGCTGAACTGGTGTTCTTTCTCCTCAGATACTTTTCACAACATAACGAGACCATCTGTGAAGATTCAACTTCAGTGAGGCCAGACAGCTCCAAACTTACATAATTTAACCTTCAACCCAGAGATGTGACAAGGATGGAGCTGACCTCAAGCGTATGAGTTACACCACTGACTGTCACAGAACTACTTATTTGGTTAAGTGTCTTGGTACATCAAAGTTTTTGTGGGTTCATTATCAGTTCCTTTGAAATGAGAGGGGTACCTTAAAGGTTCTTCAAATATCAAAGAGGTAGATGACCCTTAATACCACTCAAATTGTATCTGAACTAATAAAATAAATGTGCTTGGAACCACTATCTGGCAATGAGCACAGATGGTACTTGGGTTCACATTCTCACGCTCTTGCCCTTCAAAGCAGGGTCCCTGCATTCAGGTTGCCCACTGGCAACCTGATGGAAGGCCTTCCATCTCTTTCTCACCCTCAGATCATTCCTGGATATTGTCCAGGAGGGTAATATTTAGTGTGAGCTGAAACCATCCTTGGGACTTTTTAAAAATTTAAGAGTAAATGCAATTGAATCACAGTGCCTGGGAATATTCCTTGCCACTTTTTAATTTACTAGAATAGTTGTAGCCTCAGAGACGGAACACTCCTCTAAGGTTACTTACACAAGAATGCACAGAGGCAGGAGAAAATTGAGAGGCAGATAGTTAGGAAAACAATCACTTTGTGCTTCCTACAAAAGCCACATATACTTAACAGTGATAATCTGGTCAAAAGGAAATAGACTTTCACTAGGCTGTTGAAATGCTGAGTTTTTTCAGAGCATGAAGCTTCCTATGTGCCAAATCCAAATCTTTATCCAATAAACACTTAGAAGCTATAGCTGTTTCGAAAATTGAATGTTAATATCTGTTATAAAACATTATTTTGTGCATTTAAAAATACATAAATAATGTTATGTAAATGAATGGGAAAAGGACAAATAAATGACCCCAAGTCAAAACACTTTTCCAGGAGTCAAACCCAGTTTGAAAGATTAAATGTAAAAGAAGAAAATTCCTAGCAGCTGTAAGCTTCTGTGAAATCAGTAGCATTACTGTCCTTATCAGACAGCATTGACAAGCCATCCATTTCCACTGGGTTAAGACTGTAGAGTCATGAAGAGACACCATTTGCACTAAAGAGCCCCTGTTTGAAACAGATCAAATACAACATCCTTATCTAAAGGTAGCAAACCTCTGCAAGCAACTTACTAAATGATATACAGCAAGCCAAGTTCCACTCTGTGAAACCTGTACAACTTAATAACTTTGCAGAGTATCTTAGCAGAATGTGGCCAGTTTCAGCATATGCTACAATTTTTGAATTTTCACAGAAATTGTGTGTCCCTGCTCAAAAACTATGGCTGTCCCGTCCCTTCTCCATCAATGCTCTCACTGCACTTTCAGGCTGTGTAAATAATTTGCTGATGTGCAAGATACAAATGCAGCCCTGCTACCTGCTGGAACTGAGGCCATTGCCTGAAACTTCCCTCTTTCCTCAATTACGTGTACTTTTGTGAAACCGGATACATTCATCTCTGCATGCTTTAAGGGTACCAGTTCTTTTGAAAACTTTTCAGAAAAGACATCAGAGCTGATGTACCTTACAGTATATGACTCTATTGAGAATAAACGAGGGGGGAGCAAACTGAAAGGAGGGGAAGAAGAATAGCTGAGAGCCCCAGCAACAGCACAGAGCCGCAGGAAGTGGCTAATGAAACTGGATCCCACAGCAGCTGTGTGTCTAGCAGAGATTTCACTGGACTGTCAAGAGGGTAACAGGAGGACGTACAGCCTGGCATGCACATTACAATTTGCAATTAAAAAATAGTTACAGGAATTTTTTAAAAGGACTACTTCACAGTACTAGTGAAAAAAATAAAATAAACAAGGTGTGTTTGGAAAAAGTAAACATATACTTGAAATTAGCTCGGTCCTGCAGGGCGTTTTTCAATAAAGATTTTGTCGTATGGATTTCCCCTTTGCAGTATTCATGCTGACAGAGAAGGTGTTCAGGAATGTATTTTTAGGAATTATTATTATTAGGAATGTAGTTACATTGTTTCACCAGCTAAAATCAAAGTGATCTCTGAAATTCCAGAAGTGGTAAAAAATGGAAGCAATCTAAGTGGTCTTGAGATATGCTTCAGAATTGAACGTGGGGAACTCTCAACTTACTTCTTACATTCACCAGTTCTTGAGGAGTTACCAAACTATCACATGTACAGGACAGGCTTTGAAATACTTTCCAGGTTTCTGTGGGTTGAAAGGAAGGAATTTTTCACAAAGAGGAGTAAAATGAAACCTGTAGTGTGAGGAGGAACCATCCTGCTTTCTAATTCATCATACATAAAAGCCAAGCGCCAGCCACAAATTGAGCTGGGATTACTGCAGGTCTTTTAATAAACGACCGCCTTTCTAGGGCAGAGCCTTTGTTAAAGACTATCTGGAGTCTCATTTGAGAGGGACACGGAGCAAGATCATGCACATTTCACTACTACATAGGTAACTCGTGTGATACAGTCCTAGGTTTTGAGTAGCTAATTGATACTGCTGTGGATGTAGCCCTGCTTGAATGGAGTTCTGATTTGAGAATTTGACAAAAATTTTCAGAAAGGCAGGTTTTTCAGCCTGAACTGAGGTCTCTGCTGTTATAGTTACTTGTTACTGTTCTCCAAGCTAAGCATTTTAAATGCTTATGGTATAGACAGTGTTGCCATGTCTATACCATATTTACCCCTTAAAAACGCACTTAATTTCCCTAGATTTTAACTATTTGAGGTTTCCAGGGTAGGCTATTCTACACATCTGCAATATGGCAGCTTTACTCTGAACACAGGATTAATGGCTATAATGGGAATGGCAAGCATGTCAGGGAGCACAATGGGCAGAAAGTTTCCTGCTGCAGGTTTGAAATGAGTAAGAGGAGCTAAGACTCATATCAAGAAGGAACACCCATCCTAAATGAATCCCTTGCTGTATTGATTAATGTTACTAAAATCTGGACAAGTTAATAACTTGAAGGCTTTCTGCAATCCCTGGAAGTTCCAGACCAATCCATATAGCCTGGTTGCCCTATCTGTAGCTTTCACCATCATCCAAGGAGACAGAGTCAGATGAGCTGCTCTGAAAGCATCTAAGACAGATGAAATTCCCTCTGGAGGTACTTATCTCTTTTCTAGACACCAAAGGGAACTTAGCTCATGAGCTAGAACAAGTTTACAATATATTTTTAGCTAGGTAGAAGTATGTGAAATGACTCCAGTGTGGTTAAACCCCTCCAGTTCATTGTTGCAACAAGCCAAGACAGTTTTGGTAAGCAAATTAAGTCAACTGCTACTGATGCCCAGCTGCTTCCTCCTACCCACCTACCCGAGGCTATTGCCTCTTCAATTCCAATTGTGTAAATAATTATCAGTGAACTCTGGGTTTGTGAATGAACCAGAGCACAAAAATGGCAGAACAGAGCATTCTGGTGTGGAAAACAAAAAATGTGAATCAGCAGCAGCTGGGCTACATCATCTGTCCATGACTGAAGTTTTAATTATGGGGTCTTGAGTCTCAGCCCTGTGTGGCAGAGTGTTCTGTATTATTTATTATGAAAGTTGTCTTACGTAAGGAAAGCAGGAAGAGTGTTTCTCCCCTGTATATGAGCACAGGAGAAGCAGAGAAAGCCCGTGGTAACTCCTCAGGCAGGCAGTATGAAGCAACAACCCTGTGAGGGTTCTTCAAGAGCAAATGTGAGAAATCAGCTGCATTGCCAGTGTGACAACTCAGCACCACACAGTAACAAAACGGGAGTTTTTAAACAATTTTAGCTCAGACATCCTCTCAGTTAGTTATACTGTGACAGATTTCCAGAAATACCTTCCTGTCATCTGCAGAGAAAATGCTCAGTGGTAGGTCATGAAAGAAAAGCAGTACGTGTGTATATTCAGTTCCAGCTGAACAGCTCTTATTTTTTCACTGGGTTTTTTTATACACAAGATGCTACAAATAATATTCTGATGATATTATGTTGCTCCTGGTCCCCTGAATCCCTAGCGGGTTAAAAGCTGCAGGCTCTGTGTGCACTCACATCCCCTGGAAGAACTACAGTAATATGCAAATGGAACATGTCATCACTAATTCCTGGGAAAGACAGAGAAAATATACAAAAAGTTTAATGAACGGAAGAAGAAAGAGAAGTGGTAACTGATGTTTCTAGCTAGGGAATATGACAATCAGCAGCAGGGCTACCAGCCAAATCCTCTTATAGGCCCAAAAATGCTAAAAGCTTTAGCCGAGTGTAAACAAATGCCATGTTCGGTGAAAAGCAGTCTTGAGGGACAGATCTGTTAACCATCAGTGGGCACGTTTCATCTCGCCGCTCCTTCCACTCAGTTAAAGGGAGCTTTGTGTACCTGCCTACACACAGGAGCTGCAGCTCTGTGGCGCAGGAAACCATTGCCTTCCCCTCAGGCCTAAAAGGGAAGACTATAGCTACTGCCTACATATATAAAATATAATATAGACCATTTATAAACACAGAACTCTTCAAACGCCTTCCCTTAGGCTACCACTTTTAAATTTAAACACAAAGAGAACAAGGGAAATGTCAGATTCAGGTGAAAACTGAGAATAGATTTATTTTTTAAATTTAGTCTATAAAGTGAACCTGTCTTATTACATTAGCCTGCAATAGCATGAAGGATTGTTTGTTGCTTAAAAAAATTAAATCCTTCCTTA
Organism: Oreocharis arfaki; assembly: GCA_013398015.1. Classification (NCBI taxonomy): domain Eukaryota; kingdom Metazoa; phylum Chordata; class Aves; order Passeriformes; family Paramythiidae; genus Oreocharis; species Oreocharis arfaki. The sequence continues at coordinate 195,577 of VZRR01009253.1, forward strand.
AAAACAAGTGCAAGGTGAAGCAGAAGCCCAGGAAAGCATTTAACTTTGGTTTCACCCTCAGCTTGGGAGCAGTCCCACTGGAGGCAATGGCAGTGCTCATGTACTTGATGTCCTGCCTGTGCTTTGATGTACCTTTGTCTTGGGCCTCAATGACCCCCATCCATGAGAGAAGCCAGACTTTTGCCTTCTGAGTGACTATGTTCTTCATGCCTGTACACACCAAAGTCATTCAGGTCACCCAGAGTTCCCAAAATGTTTATGGAAAAGCCACTATTTTATGGTCAGTGACCGGTTCAGCTAGTGCATCAAAGCATCTCAAAGCAGATATATAACAGGTTTGGTTGATTTTAACAGTTTTTGTCGATTTCTTCTGAGTTATTTAACTCAAAGCAAATATTTACAGAAAGGGAGAGCAAAATCTGACTGCACCATTTTTTGGGGGGAGCACTGGATTTTCGCTGTCTACCACTACCTTGAAGGAGGCTGTAGCAAGATCTTGGTCTCTTCTCCCAGGTGGCAAGCGATAAGATTAGAAGAAATGGCCTCAAACTGCACCAGGGGACATTTAAATCAGAAAATAGGAAAATTTTCTTCACCCAGAGGGTTGACAAGCATTGGAACAGGCCACCCAGGGAAGTGGTTGAGTCACTGTCCCTGGAAGTATTTAAAAGACATGTAGATGTGACACTTAGGGACATGGTTTAGTGGTGGACTTTGCAGTGCTGGGTTAACACAGCAAGTCTATGATATTTGAGGTCTTTTTCAAAGTAAACTATTTCATTAGTCTATTGTTCTACCACTTGGGGTTCTCCAGAGTGGTGTCTTCCAAATTCCTCTGTTCTGCGTACCTTTAAAACAAAATCTACAAGAAGCTAAAGCAATGTTAAGAGACTTTCACAAGGAATTGCTCAGACTGTGCTTGCTGTACTAGGAGCTCTCCTTGCTGCAGCAGCAACTCCCTGGAATCCCTCCACCATCACAGAGCACTATCACATCAGTGAGGATCTCCATAGCCACAGTGGTTGAGCAACAGGCAGTGCTAATCTAAGTCTGCTCAAGCACTCCCACAAACCAGTTCCAGGGATAGCAAAATCCACTGGAAGCTGGTGCACTTGCTTTATTTGCCTATCACAGTATAAATCTGTGGTTAACCTACTGATGACCTGTGGTTCAATACATTAAAATAATTACAATTATTTTACAAATAATTGTAACAAACAACAAACTCCTAAAAAAGTGCTTTCAGCAAGAAGATGTGTCTGGAAAGTAACACAAATCATACAGTTAGGTCAAATGAATTCACTTTTCTGGGACTGTTTGGGAATAGTTTGAGTGGAGCTCTCTCACAGCTGTGCTTTTTCTTATCCAACAGTGTTTTGATGATATCTCACCTGCAGACTAGGAGTGCTTAGAGGTGTTTGCCAATTAATTTCTTTTTCTTGATAATTTCTCAATGCTAAAAAGTTAACCTTGCTAGTTCTTCTCTACAGTGGAAAATTTTCTTGTGATACCTAAAGGTAGCATATATGACTACTGACACAATCTGAATACTGAAACACAATCTCTGCAGAGATTCACATGGCTTCAGGCTTTCATTTTCCAATCTGAAGAAATGATTTCATGGTTCTTAATCTCAGCCCCCCCAGGCTATAGTGGTATACCTGTGGGTTACCCCCAAGGTGTAAGAATTCGCCCAGCTGGATGAATTTAAATTAAACCATCAGTGGTGGTCAGTGTCTCCCAGATCTTTGACCTTGCTGCTGGCCAGAGCTGCGTAGTTGGCAGTGCCTGGGTGAGATTCCCAGGATGCATCCCCACCCTGACCACATGCTGCCTCTTGCCTTCCCACAGCACAACCTGTGTCTCCTACCCTTCCTGGGGCAGCAGATGTGGTGAGCCATCCCTGCCTCTTGCCAGGAAAACAAAACGCAGTGCCTGCGTGGCTCAGACTGCCTGCAATGGGCACAATTCTTTCTGCTGAGGACTCTTCAGGAGAATTATCCTGGGTCTCTGTTACAAAAACAAAAATAAAACCCTGACCCTGCTCCCCTCGCCTCCATCAAGTAGCACTACTAACGAGAATTTTTTACTTGAAAGCCGTGAGCTTGCCTTCCCTGACAGCCTGTCAGAATGCCCTGTCTCTGGCAAAATGTATTCACAGGCCAAAAATGCACACTCGGGACAAATGTATCAACTTTAGGAGTAGTGTCTATACTTACAAGAAGTAACTTAGTTTTGAGGTGTTAATACCTGTAAACATACAGTTGCATTGATGAGATGTAGATCTACCTCATGAATAAAGCACCCTTTGGATTGGTTACTACCTTCATTATATCCACTAATCCATCTTTCCTGAAACTCCTTCTAAAAACTGGAACCTCTATGAGAAATTTAAAACAACATTTTTCATGTACAAAAATTATTAAGTGGCCAAAAGAGGTATCTCTCCTTTCTCCTTCAGAGAAGAATTTGCTGTGCAGAGCTGGACAGGGAAAAGTCCTCTTGCCCCACTGATCATGTGGCATAACCCTGTGCATGAGATGTCACATGACTGACTGGGACAATTTATGGAATGGCAGGGTGGGTAGCAGGTGTGTCTTCCAAAATCAGTGAAACTTTGACTAGTTTGTAAGTTTATACAAAAAGGCATCTACCTTCTGTTTCTTACCATAAACTGTTATGAATGCACAGCCCACTGACTGCAGACATTCCCATGACACTCAAGAAAAGTTCATTAAGTCATTTAAAATACAGATCAGGAAAAGATTTGTACTACAGTTTTATGTCGCATGTTGACTTTTTTTTTCCTGGCCACCTCAGTTTTCTTTAGGAACTTTATCTGTATCAAAGAAAAAACAGGTCAGATAATAGCAAAATAACTTTCTAAATGAGTTGTGGAAATAACTACGTACCATAGGCTTTTTCTCTCCCTCTGCCTGGAAATGGGGAATTTTTTCATAGGCTTCTTTTGATGTCATATTCCTGCCACCATTCTGAGGCATATGAACAGTGTGATTGATGTCACATTTTTCTCTCCTGTGTAAAAGCCTGGGAATGGTAGAACCTTAATATGAATTGTATTGCATTAGAATAATTCCTAGGGAATGTAGGACAGTATTGACACAAACACTTCCTACCTACTCAAGGAACGGAAAATCAGCAAGAGACTAACGGCCACTGTCCAAGTGATAACATTCCGAATTATGAGGTGATCCCAGAAAGAAGCGTTTTTTCTTGGGAAAGCTCTGCTTTAAGTGGTAAAAGCTAGGAATTGGTCAAGGAAAATAAAATATGTATCAGCAAATGGTCATGAAAGGTGTGCAAGTATGTACTGGCTTTGTTCTTCAAACTTTCCAAGTACCTGATGCTTCAAGTGATCATTCGTGGAATATATTATTAAATTAGAAATATGTATTTAGCAAACAGAATAAGTATTTGAGAGTTTCAGTAAAGCGTAAGGAAGAACCTAAGAGAGCATAGCCAAAATGAAATTACTTGCCCATTCTACAGTAAGGGATGTGTGTGGGATTCAAAATACAGCACTGAGGCAACACAATACCGTGCAGTGTATGGCTAGCAAAACCATAGACATACACTGCTACTGACATGGCTGAGAATATATTTAGCAGAGCTCTAGAACGTTAAATAAATGAAATTTTGGATCTTAGGTCAGTGAACCAATTAATTTTCCGTTCTGAGAATGTACAAAATAGATAAGTAGAATCTCTATCTAAACAATAAATGATTTTCCTGAGGTTTTTTTTTTCTCTTGTGGAATATCGCAATTGGAAAAAATATTTTTTACCATTTCATTTTCATGCTTGAAAATGGATATCTTTCTGTGCAAAGCTCCTTTGCTCAAATAATGGATTACAAGAGGGAAAGTTCAGATTGATGGTATAAAGAATGAGCACAATAAAATACAACTCTCCCTAACTGAAGATTTACTCTTGTCTTGGGTGAATTTTGAAAAAAGTAATGAATGAGTTAGGAACAGAAGTAAATGTGCCTTCTGCACAATTTAATCTAGTCTTCCATTAAGTGCAGAAATAGGTTTCTTCGGTGCTTGGAATTGCAAGGTAATATTTCATTCAGATAAAGAAAAAAGCCCTAATAAGGATCTGGATCTGGATACAGGGTTGTGACTTTTACGAAGGAAGGAGCATGACAGTTGAAATTTTAGTGAAATAATTTGGAATTTCATATTACAGTATTCAAGGCACCTTCCATGAATTTGGAAGAATTTAATAAAAGGTTTGTAAAAGCAAAGAAGGACATTTTTCACATCTTGAACTGAAAAGAAAACATTCTGGCATGACACGAGCTTTGAGACTGATAATTTGGCAGAAAAATATAATTTTTAAGAAACTTCGAAAAACAATGTCGGTGTAGTTCAGATGTAGGAGTTTTTTATCATAGAAGCCATTAAGTCAAGAGAGCTTTTTCTTATAGTATTGTGAGGTGTCCTTGCAACTGCTGGGACAGGTGGTAGATTTCTGACTTCTGAGAAATACAATACTGCTGATTTCAGCTATTCCATCTCACTACCTCCAACTCCTTTATTTTTTTTCCTAAAAGATTCTCTATGATTCAGCCAGCTGAAAGGTAGCAACAAGGAAAAGGCTTTCTTATGATGAGGAAGCCACCGTGGATGCACTCCAGCCACTATCCCCATCCAATGAATGTGCCTTTCCTCACCACAGGAGAGGAAGGCAAATTTTTATGGCCCTATTAAACACCTTCCTTCCAGCCAGGACCTCTCTTCTGTGGCATGAGAGGAGGAAAACTCCAGCAGAATCTCATCGGCAAGAGGGGGTGTCTGGTCCCCTTGTGGAAAAAGCCATGCATAGGATGCCTTAATTTTGCCAGGAAGATAAAGGAAAACAGTTCAATTAGCAGCAGGTTAGCCTCAGTCACACATGCTTGCTCCCTCACCCTTTCTTCCCCAGCTACCTGAAAACAAGTGTTCTCCTGTACTGTCTGTCCTTTCCCATGCCAGTGAAATGAGGGAACTGCAATGCTAGAATGGTTTTGCATTTAGGATTTATAAAGGCAAAACTGAAGACTTAAGTTTTATTAACAACTGACACATGTGCAATATATTCCCTCTGTGTTACAGTGAAAAAGTACCTTATCAGTCAGAGCAACGATGGATCCCAAAACCTCAGTACTTTTCTCTGGTGGTCCTGTGAACTGATGACTCCTGAGCCACTGTCAAGTAAGAGATTTTGATCAGATTACCTGAAAGGATGCCAGGAAGCATGATAAATGAAGGTAATTAGTCGCTGTCCTTACGGGTCTGCCTGGCCTGTAAAGACGAGACAGTCTGCTCTTCCTGCAGACAGGAAATCACAGGGTATCCCAGCCCCATGGAAAGGGGGCTCTGAATGCGTCACCTCCAAAATTAGCATCATCAGGACAACACTGAGAAAGAAAGAGGGAGAAATTAGGGGAACTTTTTTAATGTCTTGATTTTTCCCTTATTTACAAAAGCAGCCACAAACACATTTTCAGCACAGCCAATTTAGACTTTTTTTTCTAAATAATACCTACCTATGACTGATCTTTCTGTACAGCAAGAACAGAGGCAGCTGAAGCTGGAACTAGACCTGACCCATTGGCTCAGACTGAGGACTACATCCAGCCTCCTCCAGAGCTCCGGGCTGCTCAGAGTGAGCCATAGCTATATTATTACAAAGGGACTTACAAAGCCACTGCTGATCTAAGACACATATCCCCGCAGTAATAAGCTTAGACATTTCCCGTAGATCAGGTTACAAGTGAGAATTGTACATGCATTTCTATATATTTAGATTCCTACTAACTAGGAGGTGAGTGTAAGCAGTAACCACTCTGCAGGGCCAGCTGTCCCTTTATGGTTATCAAGCCATAAAGTTCTCACATGAGAAAAGGTGTCAGTATACCTAAAGACAGCAAATCATGCAGGGGTGTTGAAGAAGGTGAAGATTTACTGCAGACATGTGCAACTAGGCATTAACTTGGCTGGAAGTCATTGGTGCCATTGAAGGAGGAAGGATTTGTTTGTCTCACAGGCTGTGGTATTTTACACATTTTCTGACACACTTTTTCACAGCAGAAAGCCTTACGTAAATCTTCTTAAAAACATGGTAAAGATAATTGTTGTGCCTTGGAGGTGCAGGAGAGTTGCCGAGAGGAGTGCTGGCTGCTGGCAAAACCATGCTGATGGGATGGTGGGGTGGGGGGAAGAGGAGGTGAAGGTTTTGTCCAGGGACAGACATGGCTGCACAAAGAGCCTGCAGAGCAGAGCAGAAGCTGGTTTTCAGTCCCACTGCGGATGAATTGTGGTTGCAAAGTGGCAGCAATGTTCCTTCAGACCTCTGAAGCGTGAGGGTATAAGCACAACCTTTCAAACCTTTGGCTTCAGAAAGCTCTCTGTATCCTAAGTGAGGAGCCTTGGACACCATTATGAGATCAAATTAAGAAATTAGTGTGTGGAGCTGCTGTGAAAGTCCGAATTTGAGAATTATAAATTATATATGTGGATATAGCAAAGAAGCAGAGCCAAATGTTGCTCTGTTAGTAGCAGTGTAAGTCCTTAAGGACTCCCTGGAAGTCAGTGAATCTTGTTCCAGATTTGTGCAGGCTTGTCCCACCACGTTTGTTAATAAACTTAATTAAATCTTGTTCTAATTTGAGTAACATACTGTGCTGGAAAACTATAATCAAAGCTAGCCACAAAGTTATAGAAATGCAGATACTAGGCACAGAATAAGCAGAAATTGGCATTTTATTTTGTGGGAAATGTGCTAAAAAGGTAATGATTTTAGCCAATACATTTTCTCCACACAATATGGCATTTTGATGAAAAGAAAAATACTTGCTAGGAAATATTGCAACTCATGATGTTTAAATAGCATTTTTTCTGAGCAAATTGGAGACAATATATTTGTTTTGAAATAAAAGGTTGAATTGCAACATCCTGATGTCATCTAAAACAAGGTCTTGTTATAAATTTAACAAGTGATAGTTGTACTTAGGAACACATCAGCCTTCTGATAAAAATGTCCACCTTCTTGGTGGACAAAACAATCAAGAGCCCAAATAGTTCAGCACTTTTCATACCATTAAATATTTTAGCTATTCTTACTTTTGGTCCAATAATAACTAGTAATGAGGTATCATTTAATGAACCTGTTGTAACAACAAAATTCTCTCTCTGACATGAACCAGAGAACTATATTGCAATTCACACACAGATTAAATTGTTTTAAAAAACTACAAAAAAGAAACCCCAGGTACTTATTCCTGGAGAGATTTCTGTGGGAGGTGTATTTTCTACTGATGATAAAATTTATGCTTTACAAAATCAAGATCATTGGAAGCTCTCATAGTCTGGTCTTGGTGTGCTCAGAGTAAGCTGCATGTGTGTAACAGGAAAAAGAGAGTATTAGAGCAAAATTTATGCTACTTATTTCTGTAAGTATTAGAGCATTTATCCCCATAGGTCTGGATTTCCTCTTACAAAAGATGGTACAGAGTATATTGAATTGAAAAAATAAAAATCCACAGTGCCCACTGCATTTTTGTCTCAATATTTTTAGGTGAAAAATAACATCCCTGGCACATTTTTTTTGCATTTCTCAAATGTCACCTATTTTATTAAACCCTTTATGTAAAACCACATCAGTGTTACTGAGGGAAAATTATACTGCCACCAATTTAGATATAGTCAAATCAAAACCATTTTCACAAATGACTGGCAGATTTTTGCATTTGGTTTACATGGTTGGGCATGTTTGTTTCCATTATTCTGTTGTTTCTAATGAGTACATTTGTTTAGACTATGAGGAACTAAAAATAATTGTAAATATTCTCTGGTTATTGAAAGAAGAACTCAAATACTTATCAGAATACATTGATGTACATAATAAGCATAAGAGACTGTTTGGTTTTTTTTATGGAAAGGCTCCAACGTATAGGAATTTCTTATGTTTCTCCTTAACCAGACCCCCCAGGGCTTTTCAGCAGATACCTAATTGAAGGGAATTAGCTGGAAAAGGGAAATAACAAGAAAATCTGGGAGCAACTCTGATCCACCAGTCCAGTTTCCAACTCAGTGTGGACACAGGCATTCATTGGTTATTTCCTAGGTTATTCATAGGTTATTATAAGTTTATATTGATAAAATATACCTGAGACTACCAAGTTTCACAAGGATTTTCCAGCAGTTGCAAAGGTATTGGCTTTGTCCCATTCTCTCGTCTTGCAGTGAATGCAGCTTCATGAGTCTCAAACTAATTCGTTTGCCACAATAAAATTATCACACACAAAGTCTGTCAGACCTAAGTTTGGAAATCCTTACTCAGATCTAATTAGACAAAAGTCTGGCTCTAATTAGAAAAAAAAATCATATATTCCCAATTCACCTACAGTACTTCACACAGAACACAATTATATTCTCCAGTGGAAACAAATTTTACTCTTCCACCACAAATAAGAGAACCCACTGTGTGAAGGGTAATCTGTTGAAATGAAGCGCTCTTTAACTTATTTGAATTCTAAACTAACACAAATATTCCTAATATTAGATTTTATGTAAGAAGTAAAACTTCTAAACTGTTTAACTAAGAGCATATGCCTGAGAATTCTTGTGGTTATACACCATATTTCTGATGCTTGTCCTTTACATCAGGCTTCCCATTAATTTCTTTGGAACAAGGATTTCCCTCATAGTACTCTTTATGATACTTAACAGTTTCACTAAGTTTACTTCCCAGTTTTTCATCTGTCACATTCATTCATAGCAAACGTAATAAAACACTCAAGTCTCAATTTTTGCTACTATTTATGTGCTATGCCCATAAAAAGTAATTGAGCTGCTCATGTGAGTTAAAATTTGGCCTCCTGATTCGTATCAGATATGCAGAAGACAGTCTCAACATTTCATCACTCTTGTAATTTAATAAAAATTTCGATGTGCTGAAGAGAAAAGGCTGAATACAGGAGATTCTTCTGCCAGGCTGGTGTATGGATTTAGACTGAAGAAACACACAGGCACTTGTGCCATGCTTCAGTTCATCTGGCATGTGCAAGGAACCATAATTACAAACACAGGAATGTCTGACGTGTATGCCCACATAGCGCTCTTGTATCTCTGCCAGAACAGGCAGTAAATATATCACTGGAAACTTACAGCAGAGATAATATGAAAACAATTATCATGGGTAATTTCAGGCCCTTCTGCAGGGTAGTCATGTTTGCTGGGCCATATAAATTCATTTTCTCCAAATTCAAATGAATTTGAACACAATGGGTTGGAGAATTTAGCTTAAACAACAATATTAACCCATTTTTCAGTTGTCGAGAAGTGATTAGAAGAGGAGAGGGATGAAGAAGAACAGAGGGGATTGTAAAGATTGTTAATCATAAAAATGCTATAAATTAGGCTGAAAGACAGCTTCAGGTGACTGAAAACTGTTTTCAGTGGAGCTCAGCTATACCAGCAAAAAAATGAGCTGGAGAGCCGTTGCATTGCTAAATAATCACTAGAGAAGTAGAGCTCATCAATTTGTTGAGCTCACCTGTTTTTCCTGAAGACTGGAAGAATGCTATTCTATTGTTAAACCATTACATAGGCTTCCTCTTAGTTAGAAATCCATTTTCTCCAAAGGAGGTGAATTAGCATGAGTAATAAACAGAACAAGATGGCAAATCTGGGGGCAGTGGGAGGATGAAAAGTTTGGAAAATTTCTAGCATTTTTGAAGCTGTGAAGAAACACATGAAAGTTATCAAATGTAAAACTCCAAGACAATTGTCTTAATATTCACCTTCACATACACATAAATTGCTATTAAGAATATCCACCACAGCAAATCTAAATGGAAAAGCCACTGAATTGCAGCTGTCTCTCAAAATAGATGAACATGTTCCTACACATAAACAGAACTTTATATTATCACCATCACAGTAACTATCTACAAAAGACACCCTCCCCCCCCCACCAAAAATGGGGGAGAGAGAAGTCCTTCTCTTTTCATGAGATAATTAAGTACTAAATTACAATTTACAGTATGCATAATGCAGGCCTGGTTTCTGTACTATGTGAGATATTAGGGAATGGTTGAAAAATGTGCGTATCTGTGATTCGTCCAGGTTTTGTGGGTAATAAACAGTCTCTGATAGGAAGCCATATAAGACTATTTATGGCTGCAGACAAACTATTCTGTCAGTAGCCTGGCCCAGATTTCAGCATGTGATTACAACACCCAAAGAATTTTATGTAGAAGCCTAAACCTTTATGTGTCTTTTACTGTGAGATGTGTGCACTCATAGTTTGATGAGCACAGCTCTGAAATCACCCTGTAGTCATTTCTTTTCCAAATTTATTAAACTGAGATCTAAGCTTTGTCACACTTGCCAGTTTGGCGGATGTTTCTCGGATCCTCTACATAGTTCCCGAACAGAGTGAGCAATATACACACAAATCATTTAAATAAATGGGTGTTTGAGGTATTACAAATAAATTGCCAGAGATAAGCAGGTCTGCAAATGAGTCAATTGCTTTTGTAGGGCTTTCTACCAAGTGGCCGATGCTGTGTGACAGGAACTTGCCATGGTAGGGCAGGGTGCACCCAAGGATCTCCAGCTATGCAGAGTCACCTGTCTGGGCAGAGCGAAGGCGTGGGGCTCTGCTGCCCCGAGCAGCTGCGGCAGAGCAGGGTGGGAGAAAGGGGAATGCAAGAGAGCCTTCTCCACCTCCTTTGCCATCACTGAAATTGCAGACTGGCAACTAGCTGGAGCAGCGGTGCGGGGAGTCCGAGATGGACTGCAGGAGGGCAGAGAATCCCTGCCTTGTCCCAAGAAGCCCCCGCTGCGCTCCCAGGGAAAGCTGCAGCAGCTAAGCAACACCTAGCACTGCAACAACCTGCCTCCCTCGAAAAGGAGGTTCGGGCCACCTGCTCAGCTGGTGCTACCAAAGGGCTGAAATATGGCCCGAAATGAATCTGCTTTCCAATATTGTTAGTATTGTGTTCAAAGCATACTGCTGAGCTGGTGGAGGAATACACACTGCTATTCAGATTTTCAAATATTTCAGGATCTGATGTTGGGCCGAGATTTTTCTGAAGCTCATATTCAGACACCCAAGTTTTTATAAAAATCATAGAATGGTTCGGATTGAAAGGGACCTTAAAGATCATTTAGTTTCAACCCCCCTGCCGTGGGCAAAGACCGCTTTCACTAGATCAGGTTGCTCAGAGCTGCTTCCAACCTGGCCATAAATGCTTCCAGGGATGAGGCATCCACAACTTTTCCAGGCAGCCTGCTCCTGGAGAGTGCCCCACTACCCTCATAGTAAAGAATTTCTTCGGAATATCTGGTCTAAACCCGCACTCTTTTAGTTTGAATCCATCTCCCCTTGTCCTGTCACGGCATGTTCTTGTGAAATGTCTCTCCCATCTTTCTTGCAGTGTCCCTTCAGGTATGGAAAGGCCCCCGTTAGGTCACCCCAAAGCCTTCTCTTTTTCAGGCTAAACAGCCCTGACTCCCTCATAGCCTTTCCTCATAGGAGAGGTGCTCTATGTCTCTAATTATCTTGGTGGCCCTCCTCTGGCCTTGCTGCAGCAGGCTGATGTCCTTCCTGTGCTGGAGACCCCAGAGCTGGATGTAGCACTCCAGGTGGGATCTCGCCAGAGCAGAGAAGAGGGTCAGAAACCCTTCCCTCACCCTGCTGGCCACACTGCTTTGGATGCAGGCCAGAATACAATTGGCTTTCTGGGTTGCCAGTTCACACTGCCAGCTGATGTCCAGCCTCTCACCCACCCGCACCCCCAAGTCCTCAGCAGAGCTGCTTTTCATCTGTTCATCCCTCAGCCTGAGTTGATACCGGGGGTTGCCCTGACCCAGGTGCAGCACTTTGCACTGGGTCTTGTTAAACCTCATGAGACTGCCAAGGGTCCACTTCTCAAGCTTGTCCAGGGCCCTCTGGATGGCTTCTGGTGTGACAATTGCACCATTCAGCTTGGTGTAATCTGCAAAGTTGCTGAGGCTGCTCTCAATATCTTTGTGTCATTAAAGAAGATATCACAGAATCACAGAATAAGCTGAGTTGGGAGGGACCCACAAAGACCATCGAGTCCAACTCCTGGCCCTGCACAGGACCATCCCCAAGAGTCACACCATGTGTCCGAGAGCATTGTTCATTGACACTTCTTGTCAGGCTGGTGCTGTTACCTCTTCCCTGGGGAGCCTGTTCCGGCGTCCAACCACCCTCTTGGGGAAGAACCTTTTTATATTATCCAACATAAACCTCCCCTGACATAACTGCAGGCCATTCTCTTGGGTCCTGTCACTGGTCACCACAGAGAAGAGATGATCAAATAATGCTGTTCCAAATATGGAACCCTGAAGGATACCACTTGTCACTGACACCCATTTTAACTCTCAGCCGTTGATTGCTACCCTCTGGATGCAACTGGCCAAACACTTTCTTATCCGTCTGACAGTCCACTCATCAAATCCAGCTCACTCCAATTTAGAAAGCAGGATGTTGTGAGTTTACAGAAATCCAGTCAAATGTAATCTGTAGCCCTTTGCTTCTCCACTGATGTAGTCCCTCCACTGTAGAAGGTCACTTGGCTGGTCAGGCAGGGCTTGCCCTTGGTAAAGCCTTGCTGGCTTTCTTAAATCACCTCCCTGTCCTGCCCATGTCTCAGCATAGTTTCTGGGAGGATTGCTTCCACGGTCTTCCCAGGCACAGAGGTAAGGCTGACAGGTCAGTAGTTCCCAGGGTCCTCCTTTCTACTGTTTTTTAAGAAGGGTATAATTCCCTTTTTTCAGTCACCTGGGACTTCGCCTGATTGCCATGACATTTCAAATATCATGGAAAGTGGCTTGGCAACTACATCAGCCAAATCCCTGAGGACTATGAGATGCAGCTCATGATGTCATATAGGCTTAAGTACGATCAGGTTTCTCAGGTGGTCATGAACCCGATCTTTTCTTACAGTGAGAGGAACTTTGCTCCCCCAGTCCTCATCCTGCTGTCCATTCGCTCAAGGGCGTGGGAAGTGAGGCTGACATCGAACACTGCAGCAAAAAGTTGTTGAGTACCTCAGCCTTCTCCTCTGTCAACTGTTACCAGTTTTCCAGCATTGTTTTTCAGCAGGAAACACCTTCTTTGGCCTTCCTTTTCCAGTTGACATACTTGTAGATGCCCTTCTTGTTATTCTTTACATCCCTTGTCGGGTTCAGTTCCAGCTTCACCATGGCCTTCCTCTCCCCATCCCTACACAACTGTACTTCATCCTTATACTCATACCAGGTTATGAGTCCTGTCCTTATTTCCATGCCTGTGAATTTGCTTCTTTCCCTAGTTTGACCAGCAGTTCCTTACTCAGCCATGCTGGTCTCTTGTTTTCCATGACCAGTTCCTTGCTCCTGGAAATTGCTAGCTCTTTTGCTCTGTGGAAGACTTCACTAAAGATCTGCCAGCTCTGTTTCACCCACTCATCACAGAGGGCAGTCTTCCAAGAGATCCTATGGACCATCTCCTTGAAGAGATGGAAGTTTGTTTTCCTGAAGCCCTGCCATACCGTGTTTGCAGTCGGGCTGTCACAGGAACTCAGTTTGCAGCAGAGATACAATCCTGACCACACAACACGCTGTCCTCCACGAGGGTCCAGAATTGAAACAGCTTTATTGAATACTGTCCCCTAGAGGATAGCAGGATGGGAGAGGAAGGAAAGCATATTGCAGTCAAGAATTGGCCATGAAGAAATACATGTGCTTGGGCTGGCTAGTGCTGGATCGAGGAGCATACAGTTTTAAATAATCATCAGACTCTCTGCACTTTCACCATACAGTATGTGCACATGTGCAGTAAGTTTAGTGTGACTCAGAAGTACTGGATTTACTGTGCATTCTGTAAAATTCATCAATGTCTATGGAGTGAAAGTGTTCGGTATTTGGGAGGCAGAACTTGGAGAAAAAAGAACTGAAACCGAGAAGGCAAGAAGTCTGAAAGAAAAGCAAGGGCAAAACTGGGGACACACAACCCTCATGTGTCAAACCTTTCCATGACCCAAACAGCAAAAAATTCCCACTGAAAATCTGGATGGTAAGTACTCTGGCTGCTCCTAACTACTAACTGTGTCATTCTAAGAAACGAGATTGCTAGAAGCTTTTAGAAGGAAACACAACACCTTAATAGCACCTCCCATACTGAAGGATGTATCACTACCTCAATGATTAAACACTCCCTGGGTTGACAGTGGCAGTTGACAACTCTGTTGAAACTAACCCCAATTGTCTTTATGGCACAGACATGTCTGTTCACACTGGAAATGGCTTTTCCGTTTCCTTCTCTACTTGGCAAAAAACATTTTTCTAGCATACTTTTCAAGTTTGGGATAATTAGAGCATTGATCCTGAAATCTGAGCCATCGTGGGATAGATACAGAGCTGTAGTTTGTGCAGAGTCTTGTGGGTTTCAGGCTCCATAGTCCCATACATGATCATAGATTTGGGACATTTTATCCCATGTTCACACAGGAATATTCTGCTGGGGACAATCATAGTAAGTACTAGCAAATATCCGTAGGTTTTGTAAGGATGGGAAGACTCCCGTTTTTATCAGCTGCAGCCCAGATTGTAACACTCTGCCTGATGTACAGCATGCCAGAAAAAAATTGAAGTCTGGCTTCCAGGAGATTTATTGTACCCTCTCTTGCTGCCTTTTGAACTGGGAATTACTTGTAGTCCCCTCCAATAAACTGTAATTCAAGAAAGAAAGACAATCCAGTAGAGCACACAGAAATAATCTAGCTTAGAAATGTTTCTTTTCTTCACAAAGTCTGTTTATTTTCCTTTACAAATTCATGTAACTCTGCTAAATGAATGTGTAATCTGTCAAAAATAATGCACCAAATGTTCACTTATGGTTTTATATTTTCAGAGCATGATCTTAGTACGAGTTGAGTTTTTTTTCATTTAAAAGCAAATTATCAGTCCAAGAGGAATTTTTTCAATTCACAAATCATAAATACTGTGTGATTTTTGGCTCACTTTGTTTTAAAATCTGACATATTCGTTGAAATAGTTTGAAACAGTCCAGTACATCAAGGGTTATCTGATTTCTACATCTCACATGACTAATCTGGATCAAGAAAGAAGGAAAACAGATGCAAAAGGGGCTGTGTAGGGTGCAAAGTGTGAGCTGAAAAGGACAAGTCTGAGCATATCTATTTTGCATTTGGTTTTCCAAAGAGATAAAGTAAGTTCAGAGGTGAAGGTCAAGGTCATGGAACATCCTGAGCAGTTTGTCCCTTCAGGTGGTGAATTTGATGCAGAGGTACGATCCTGATCACACAAATCCGATGCATTGTTAAGAATACAGAACAAAATGTGACTGTAGAAATTTAGTGAAATCATACTTTTTATTTGAAAGCCATATTTCCTATAAAGCAGACTTTTTTAAAAAAAAGATGTTCCTTTTTATATGGGAAAATGTTGGTATTGGAACAGCTTCAGTCAATTAGCAAGGGCATAATAAGGGTGATTCTGGGCTTGCAAAATCTCATCAGTTGAATTGCTTCAAAACCAGAAGCTGAGCCAGCTTGTCACAAGACACCACATCTCTGCATCCTACTGCTCAGATTCCAAACAGGCTGTAAAATATTTCAGGTTTGGTGAGGCTCCAGCTAATGTTTCCAATATAAAGCTTGTTATCCATGCAGTTTTGATGCACCTGGATTTCCCTGAATTTTTTCACTAAGTAGTTAGGGATGTAGCACCAAGTTCTGAAACATGGAGCACTCCCCAAATCCAGCTCTGTGGGACTGCCTAGTATCTGGTGAGCAGCAAAATATCTGGCTACAATGGATAGGTTTGCTGGAAGTGCTGGTGTCCTCTTGAGAAAAGCCAGAGCTGTTTTGATGGCCCAGCACCAGTCACCACTGCAAAGGCTTCCAATCCTCCCTGAGCTCTCCTTAAAAAAAATGGAGCTGCCCTGAAGCAAGCAGTTTGCCACACCAGGGATTGTCATTAACCCTCCGGTGCCAGAAGTCACAGCTGAAGTTTAATGAACTTGCCTGAGGCCTAATCCCTTCCTTACATCCTACACCGTGCCGCACACCTGCAGAGTGTCCCTGCTCAAAGCCCTCGTTCCCACAAGTGCAGCTGTCAGAGTAGATCCAGTTTTTAGGATGAGGGCCTGAGTGAGGCCTGGGATGTGGCTATGCAGGGAAACAGATTCCTGTAGCTGTTTTATTTCCCACTTCCACACCTCTGTGACTGTCTTTGTACCTTTGCAAATCCTCACTGAAAATGTCTCCCCGGATTGTTCAAATGCTCTTCTTCCAGCAAGCACATTGTCTGCAGAAATGAGATCTGCTTGTTGCTGATTTGGTTTTTTTCCCAGTTTACTTTTAGATGCATGTGCCTTTTTCTGTGCCCTGGCCGGAATCGTGATGCAAAGAAAATGTAGTGAAGGTATTCAAGACTTTTCCATTACCCTTGTCACCGAATTTCCTTCAAAACTCAACTCATATTCCTTTTGTTCACAAACCCGGTGGAGAATAGCTGATCAAAAAAGGTGAAAAGTGGAGCAAACAACTGGCCCACAAAAATCCAACAGCCTAAATGAACTTTCCACCTTTCCACAATAAAGCATTCATAAGCATGGTAGTTAGATACTCCCATTATTAATGATTCACTAGCAGTGTATTCATTAGTAATAAGCGCTAGTGTCATGTCAATAGCGCATCTAAATTGAGCTAATTACATTACCTGATGCCTCATATTTTGTTTGTATAATTTATTCCCCATGGGAGAAACCCTTGGCTTTTCTCCAAAGACGGGCAAACAGGCCTGGTAGTTTATTCTCCACTGGAACAAGAATAAAGTAAAACCCTTTATATCCTGTCCCAGTCAACACCCTCTGATAAGTTTGCAGGAACTGAGATATTTGCCACTTTTTCTCTTGTAGAGGGCTGTGAATGATCTTTCTGCCTCATGTTTGCTCTGCTTTTGCTCTGTGCCCTCACTCCTTAGCCCAAACCTCTGAGGCAGCTGCAAGTCAGTGGGAGAGGAGCCACCTCAGATACGTCATTTGCCACAAATACCTCTGGGGAGGAGCTAGTATTGTCCTTGATCAGTATCTCTGTGTTGCTTTAATATTACCCTGACTGTCTGCAAGTTGGCATGCTCTTTGGAAGTTTTCCAGACACTGAAAAACACACAAAACTTTCTGAGGTGTCATTTTCTCTCCCAAGTAAATTGAAATAGACACCACTTCCAGAAGCAATGCTCTTCTCTAGGGAGTATGAAGACAATGTTCACAGATGGGAAAATCTTCAGAACATTTTCAAAATATTTTTTTATTAAAAATAGGGATATATGTGCCTTTGTAAACATTTTGGCTTGATTTCTTCACTCTTTGACCAGATATGATTGCTTATGTCTTTGCATCCCCACCTGCTGAGTGCCTACCTTCAGGAGTCTAAAGACTAAGATGGGAGAGATAGGCAATCAAGACAGTCATACTGTCTAAGTTCAGGAACATAACTTTAGGGAGTAATTTATCCCAGGCAATTACCCTGGACTTTTTCTGTAGTCAGTGGAAAAAGATACTTCCAGGCATATATTCAAATCACTTAAATTAGGTTCCAAAGGTGGTACACCAGATGCAACCTTCTTATTTGCATTTTGGGTGGTAATTCGCTTTCAAAAGAAAATTCAGAGAGCTTATGTATACAACCTTGTGCACAGTTCAGCATCTCTCTTTGTGCAATGCCTTGATAGATGTAAGTCTAAACACAGTACCTTTTGACTAATCTATTAAAAATGTGTATTGAAAATTAAATTATGGACTTACCTTTCTGAAAACTTGTTACATCACATCCCTCAAACAGAAAGGAATGCTCCAAAGAGGGTAATGTGACTGTGAGGATTTCAGGAATAGCCATGTAGCTGAGACACTACCTGGAGTTTATTCATCTTCTCCTAGCACAGATTTTAAAAAGAGTTCCTTTGAGACATTACGACCACCTAGACAGAGGACTACAGTCGCATGAAGGCTCCATTCTCCCCAGGTATTTCTGCAGATCTCCTCTTATCTGCATGGCAAAGACATCTATGGTGTTAATTAGCTGTTCTGATTTATCATATACATGTAGAACTTTTGCTGGTGAAATTCTCCTGGGGCTGTGAAAGGGACTTCAGGCTCTTCCGAATTCACGGAAGCTTTGTGAGAGACAAACTGCTCATCAAGGGATGAGCCTCAGACACCTGGAAATTCAGATGTGCTGAGGGAATGAACCCTGGGGACTCTGATCCATACCGTGTGCTGCAGATATCTCAATATCTAACAAGGTTTCAAGAAACACCTTCCTTAGTAGCATGTTTCATGGTACAAACCTCAACTTCAGTAGTAAAAAGAACACCAGAGGGCAAATTTCTGTCAGCTGCCTGCTGCATGTTGCTGAGGGTCATGCTCTGAACCCCAAAACCCAAAGAGGGTTCTGTGTTTTTGGCAGTGGGGCTGGGATTTTTCTGTCAGTGTTCTCTCGTTTTTCTTCTCAAAATGCTGGAAACAAAGGAATAAATGCTTGGAGTAAACGACTCAAAACACAGGAAAGGTTCATTCAGTGGGGACTGTACGGAAAAATCTGAAGGAAACTTTGACATAAAACAAATCCAATACCTATTCCTACCAGAGTCTCATATTACAGTTGTACTGACTGACATATTATAGCTGGCAAGGACTCATGCTACTGTAAAAAAATCCATGATGTCATTTTGACTATTCAAATACTCATGAAAATAATTTTTGAAAAGCTTCCCATTCAACTTTGAGTACAAACACAATATAACTAGCTAGAAGTGAAGAAATTGCTGTTTCACTTTAGCTGACACAATAGAAAAATACCATAAACTGGGGAATAAATGCATGTTGTTCCAGACAAATATTTTTCAATATAGTTTTATTGTCTCTTTTGCTGTCAACATTTGAGACCTCATAATGAAAAATATTTTATTTGATTTATTCATTCTACTTGGGACTATGAATCTTGAGTCCATGTAGCAAGGTCAGATAAGTTTAGGAATTCAGTGGTCTCAAATGAATGTCAGTTAGCTAAGAGGTGCTCAAGGAGGGTCTATTAATAATGAAAGCTCCAGGCAAATGTATAATGCAAGCCCTTCAGATCACAACACAGAGCTCACATTCTCTTGAGAGTCATCTGAGGACAAGATGCTTTGTTATAATGAAGAGAATATAATGTACAGTGACAGGAACAGAAATCTATATTGTGTATTCTATATATGTGATTTTATAACACAGTGTAGCTACTACTACATAAATATTTGCAGGAGACCCATGACAAAGACATAGTGAAAAATACTATTTAAAAATAGTAAAATAAGCAGAAGTCCAAATAGACACTGTTGTATATATAGTCATAATCTACATACAGTAAACACAGTTTCATAATAGTATAATCCTACATCTGAGTTAGGAACAAAACTGACTTCCAAGAAAAGCATAAATGTAAAAGCATAATTACCAGTATATAATATACTTAACTCAATTTACTTTTTAAAAAAGTTAGAAAGTTTTAAAAATTAGAAAATAGTGATTGTGATTGTACTAGTTATGAAAATAAAAAAGGCATTTTCTGTATTTTATGAATTGAGTGCATGAGAGTCACATAACAAATTAATGGGATGGGAGGACTGAAGGTGAGGTTTTGCTGGTTCCTAAGCCAGCACTCATACTACTGTTAGAATGTCAAGAGATGCAGATAGGCAGAAGTTACACTGATTTTTTTGTTTGTTTAAGGACATGCAACTCCACACTGTTCTCAAGAGCTGTAATAGGTGACCCCTCATTTCCATGGATGGGTCCTCTTGATGAGAGTACCGAGCGGCAGTCCTGCTTCTGCCTTCACCCATCACCTCCCCGGGTCACTTCAGGATCTGGGTCATGTCAGGGTTACACCAGCTTTGCCCATGACAGACTGAGCCAACATGAATCTTGTTCTGGGGTCCCACTGACAGTTCACAGTCGCCTGTGAACACTTAAAATGTGTGAACAGCACAGAGTAAAAACATTTCTTATTTATAGTACTAAGTAATAAATATTTGTTGTTATTACTCTCTACTACTCTTTTTAATACCAATCCACAAGAAGAAAGAGTGCAGGTTACTAATGCTACTGTTCATCAAAAGTCATCCAGAGCTACTTAAGTCTCACTGCAATTCTTGTCCGGGCTTCTGAAACCATACGGTATTTTCTCTGGCAACTGTTCAACTTTTTTTGTTTGTTTAGTTACACCAGTATTCTATCTTATCAGCTTAGTATTGCTAAGACAAAGAAATTCAAAGGTATATCTTTTAAGGTAGTTCACAACCCCGAAAGCTTTTAGCCCTAGGAAAGGATGCTGGGGGGTTGTAGTTGCCAAAGCACATGAAAGGTCACCTTCTCTAGTCCCGTGTGGTTCGTCTGCTGGCTGGTCTTTAAAGAAAGGCTCCTACCCTGGTTTTGGGAACTGGAAAGAGTTTCCCTCCTGGGATCTAGTAAGAGGCTCATGATACATTTATGTCATAGAGATCAGAACATTAAAGAAATTAAAGAACAAATGTTCTAGCCAGGATCAGATGCTTGGGGAATATCCAGACTGGTGCTATATCCAAGAATGACTGCTCAGAAAGGTATATTTTACCCTTTACCAGCTCATGAAGGAAGGCCAAGCATTTGTCACCTAGTTTTGTATGATATTTCGAGATTTTTATGCTGTTATTAGAACTCGTCCTAACGTGAACTTATGAGATGGAATTTCACCTCTATATGGCAGTTGGGGAAGGTACTTCTCAGCTTACATCTGCTGGTACAGAAACACGGTTTATAAAATGAAATGTATGATATAACTATAATCTTCAAGAGCCCATGTACGCGCAAAAAATCTAATACAGACTAGGGGACATAAATAAGCAGAATGATGAGATTATCACAGCACATGGTAATATATTTACTTCAGTAAGAGCACAGAGGGACCATGTCAGTCAGACCCCCACACCTATTAACTCCTCACCATCACGTGGGTTACAGATGTCAAAATACTGATAGTACTGATAAACAACTAATTTGGTTAGTAGCATTTCATGTTGCAATGTTATGAGGACACAGATTAAATTGGCACCTCGTAGCATCTGGGAATTTAATTTACTCCTTCTCTACTTCATTTCAAAATTCTTGAGTGACCTACTAATCCCTTATGTACACTCTGCATCTGATGGCATGCACGCAAGAGAAAAGTATTGAAGGTTTAATCACTTGCCAGTTAGGCTGTGGAGAGACAGTTGTTTGTTTCAAATGCAACACGGTTTTTGGAAGTGTTTAACATCCCTACTTGCAGCTGTTAGAAGTTTTAAATGTTATGCTTCAATTATGACTGATGTAGGGGACCCCAGAAGCAGTTCCATGATGCGAATGTTTAGGTGTCTGTGTTGCAAATCCACTTCAGAAGTCCCAAGCAGATATCAGCCTTCTTCCTCTACCCTACTTTTCACAGGTGCTGAGCCCAGAAGGGACCCACATCAATTCCCAATATGTGCTCTGCTTTGAACGCAGCCATCACTGGGGCCCAGATTAAGGAGCATGCCACAGAGTGCCTAATCCTCGTGGGCTAGATCAGCATTTAAAGCATCCTAAAACACAGGATTATAAAGACAACTGACTTTTCCCCCTTGAGGCAGAGATAAGACAATTCAGAACTCATTAAAGCACCTTGACAGGATGTTTACAAAGAAAAATGCATTGTGGGGAGACAATCTTTCACATACCACCATGGACATGTCATTTAAATTGTATAAGGAAGTTCTTCATCACTTTCAATGGGGGAAAAAGCAATTTGCCTACCTTTTTCTCCACTCATCTCTTGACCTCCAGTTCAGAGAGATTGGATCTAGGAATCAAAAATTCGCGTTCACAAACAGCACTGCAAAACCCATACAGCCACTAATACTAGATGCCTTTTTGTTGTCCATATTCGTCTAGAAGGTCTGAAAAATAAAGTCATTAATAACTAAGTAATTAGCATTAAGCTAAGGAAAAATTCAAATGTAAAAGCTTCTCTTAAGATGTTTACTGAAGCTCCCTTGATGCAATTGCCTTGGGCTATATTACAGCCATAGATTGTTTTGAGGAGCTTGAATGTCTGCAGTCTGAAAAAAAGTGCTGACAGGAAAACTTAAATGTAACAAATGTTGCATAAAAAGGGCTAAATCTGTAATGGCCATTGTTTTGTTTCCACTGTGACTTGAAATGAGAAATGAGAAGGAGGTTTAGGTTGGGGTTTAATGAGATATTTTTCACTTAAAAACCTAATTAGGATATTGAAAAGTCTAACAAAAGATGAAGATTCAAACAGCATGGAGTTGAGGAGCAGTGAGTGGAGAGCACTTTGGGGCATGGCTGATGAATAGCAGTCCAAAGAAAAAGGATGGATTAGGAGGACCATTAGTTCTCTTCATACTCATTTCCCAAATTTCACTGTAGTCTTTGGAATGGGGATTATTATTAATTAGGCTCCTTCGGCTGCTTTTGAACGCTTATTATCTTGGCTAAGAAATACCATATTTAAACATAGTACGGAAAACATGGTGTTATTGAGATTACTTTTCAATCTATGGATGCACATGTGTACCTATGCTGAAGTCCTTAAGGAATGTTAAAAATGCTAAGCAATTGAACATTTATTTTAACCTTTCCCCTAAATCATTAGAACTCCAATTTTTTCTGCCTTAATTCCTCTCATCCTGGAGACAAGGAGAGAGAAAGACAAGTTGCTGACACTGTGGATCAAATACATTCAAACTAATGTTGTAAGGGTCAGTGCAGACTGGGGATTTAGGAGTAAGATCCACTCTGCAGCAGAATGGTGCCACCAGTCAGTAGGTCTCCAGCTGTATTATCTGCCAGTAACACACAGAGTCAACCTGGACAGTGCCTCTGGATTCTGGTAAGTGCCCATGGTCTTTAGTTCACTTCTCTTTCCTCCATTCCCAAACAAAACCCCAAAACAACACTAAAGTAAAGAGAGAGCTAAATCTATACGAGAAAGAGCCCAAGTCCCAAATATGACCGAAGTCTGGTCACCTTTCTCTGCACCCTGATTTGGACCAGCTTTCTCAGGTATTTACTTCCATGTCATGACCAGGCTTGGATGGGTCCAGCAGCCTAGGAGAGCATGGTAGGCTTGCTCTGGAGTATTTCTGTGCTGAAAGCAATTGATTCAGACTGTCTTGGAGGTTTCTTCAAACAGTATTTGATTCTTAACAGAAGATAGAGCCTCTTTTTAACCTCGGATATCACCACTACAATTCCTAAAAAAGCAATGACATTATTTCAAGAATTCTTTATTACACTGACTCACAGGAAAGAAAGTTCAGACATGAATACAGATCATTGAAAATGGACTGTGGAGCTTCTTTGCTCCTGTAACCCATTCAAGAGGTGGAACAAAAGCTTTCACAGGACTGGAATGCAGCACTTTAAATTTTACTGCTGTGAAGCATTTATTTCTAGACAAGATTACTAGTTCCCTTACAGAAGGTTTTGACCACCAGAAAAAATTAATTTTTGCAATTAGAAACGTTTTATAGGTGAATGTCTAAGTGCAACACTTAACACTTCCACTATTTCAGACATCCAAAACTGTTGGATAACCACTTTTATTTAGATGCCAAAATACAGATGTACGAGACAAAAGTCATCAATCAGATTTTAATATCTGTATTTCAGACTGAAATTCCTATCTCAGCTTTATTTAGAATAGAAAAATCCCCAACCCTAAGGCCTGATCCAAATCTGATTCATTTGGAATTTTCTTGCACTTAGTGTTATTAAGCAAAGGATGATAATTGGAAAAGGAAACCAAAGTGGAGATTGAGAAAAGGACTCAGAGAGAAGCGTGAGAAATTAAGTATGAAGAAAGGAGTGAAAGGGTGAAGACAAAAGAAACAAGATTAAATGGGATAAGGTCTGGGAGAAAAATCCTTTCTGGCCTTTCAGACCTATGGAAACTGATGGCCTAGCGATTATAATTTTGTTTGTAGATTTTCTCTGAACCACTGCCAACATCAGATAATTTAGCCATGGTTGGAGTTTAAGAATGAGTTACCTTTTTCCTCTGTGGAAGGAAAATCACTTTGCAAGACATTTTGTAGGGCATTTCATTGATTCAGACTGTAGCTGAAGTTGGCACCTGTTAATAGCAGAAATTACTTTTTGGGCTCTGGCCACAACACAGAAATCAAAAGAATGAAAAAAATATATACACCTTCAGAGAGCCTGATTTTCAACAGTCATGCAAATATTAAGATATGGCTCATGTAATTGGGATTCAGAAATAAAAGGGGACATGTGTAAGAGTATTATTGTAGGTTTTGGTGCGTACCATATAATGAGTGAAATAAGGAAATTAAAAGCTATGTTATGCAAAATGAATATGAAAGCAGTATTATTTTGACAGCCCCTTTGGAAAGAAAAGGTGAACTTCTGCAAACTGAAGAGTAAAACATGAGTAGTTTAAGTAGGTGTTTAGTGTAGGGGGTTTTAGGCTTGTTGTGTTAGCAGTCATTGTCTTCCATCACAACTGGAAAATCTGACTCTGAGAGTGGGAAAAGCATCATGCCTCAGGGTAGGGATGAGAGACAATTGGGTAACTTCAGATTGTTTACAGGAACTTTCTGGTGGGGTGCAGGTGAAAGGAATCACAAGCTCAGCAATAGTCACAGGGCTGAGAAACCTCTCTTGAGACATGTGAAGTTTGGGATAGTGGTCTTGGACAACACAGATAGAAGCACACTCAGTGACACGAGGGCTAAAGCCATCAGCCTGTTTGTCTGAGGACATTATTTTTCTGCAGCTGTAGTGGAGCTGCAGTCCTGCATGGTGAGAGCCATCTTTTTCTTTAGACATCAAGCCCCAGAGGCCTTTGTCTCATTTTCAGCTCTGTAAATTATTTCCTTCTAAAATTATAGTGAACTTTAAATGGCAGGTAACCTTTTTTTCAATGCTGATGTAATTTGTTCCATCCTGTAATACTTCTCCTTGTGTCCTGTCTCTTATATCCAAATTTCAGAACCGGGAAGCTGAGGTAGTCAGTACAAGCAAAGAAAATGTGAAACTATCATTCTTCTAAGAACATCACTAAAACCATCTTGGAAAACAGCCCAGTTTCTGCCTCTTCAGTCATTGAAGCCTCCTCTCCAGAAATGGAGGTCAACGAATGAAAACAAAAAAAATATATAAAGGGTCTGTGCTCCTGGGATCTCCATGATCAACAGCTCCACCAGCACCTTATGCCCTCTTCACTCACAATTAACTCCAGCTGGAAGTCTCTCTGAGCCCATCACCTGCTTTGAACCTTGCTTCCATCTCCCTCCAAATGCAATAATACAGCAGCCTGGCACAAAGTGCTTTTTCTAGATGTAGCAGTTCCACAGATGTATACGCTACCTCAGTTTTCTAAAAATAACAAAGGACAGGAAATGCTGAGCTTGACTTCTTCCCCCCTGTGTCACACAGCATTCAGTGGCATAAGTGAAAATGAGAGTCATAAAGCAATATCTTTGATACAGACACTCAGGGAAGTGGGTTAGTAATATATACCACATTTTTTTATGTAGTAAGAAATCCAGACTTCTTAATGTCCTGTTGCATATCTGAAGCATTATGTGCACATGCCTGACCAATTACGTTAAGGCTACACATCATGCTGTTTCATCACTTACTTAAATTCAGTGAATTATTTCCCAGCCAGATTTTATTTTCTGATGTACTCAACCATTCATGCAAGGGGCAGAGCAAAGGAAACTTGTTTCCTCTTCTACTGCAGAAAAAAAATTGTTTCATAACTATAAAACTAAAATACCTCTGTTCTTGGTGCTGTTGTCATGAAATATATTCCATGAAGTTTGTTTGACTAAAGCAAAAGTTGAGATCTCAGGGTGATTACTGTCTTCTAAATATATGATCTAGAAAACTGAGACAAGTGAAGATCTGTTATAACCGAGTAAATATCTTTAGGCTTGCTAAGAGTAATCCAACAGGGATGCTAGACTATCTGTGCAGAATGACTTTTTGTACTTCTATGTACATTTGTGGACAGTATCAGTGTACCTGGCACTCAGCAACAGCCAGCTGGGCTAACAAATGGCCACAGAGGAAAGTCCTGGTATGCAACACAGATGCTTAGCACTGCTTCAGCACCCACAAGGCTAACATTGCCAGCTATCTCAGAGGTTTTAAGTATTATACATCCAGATAAGAACTTTTCCAGTGTTTCTGAACAAGTATGAGAGGTAAAGGATGGCTGGAAAGCAGACATGACACCTGGCTTCTGTAATACTTTTTGCAAAACTTTTACCGCTCGGCTATTGTTTCCAGCAAAAGAAGGCTAAAGCAATGCAGTACAGGCTCACCCAAACATTTAGTACATAGAAGTAAGGAGGCAAAAAACCCCAAAGGAAGTCAGGAAGTGGTGCAAACATTTGAGAACAGGTTTGAACACTGTTCTAACAAAGCAGATTGCGGTTTTGGGGAGGATCAACGATGCTGATAGGAATTGTTTTAAATTGTATATACAAGCAAGTGCAAGAGCATAGAATATATGCAGAAGAGCTGAATCAAGAGGTAACTTGTTATAGCTGTATTTTGATAACAGCTGCAAAAGTTGCATCAGTAGATGATACAAATAATAAAGATACAAAAAAACCCAGGTTTTCTCCTCTATATTTATAACACTGATCAGCCTTTTACATCTTCGTTTTACAGCTATTATGTTTCTAGTTTACCTTCTTGGCAATCAAAACTGAAAAGGCACTTTATAACATCTGTATGCAATTTTTATAGACACTAGTGATTCATAAACTTTGATTTCAAAGACATTTCCTACAACTCGTCTTGCTCCACAGGACCGCATGAGTTTCCCCACAAAAATGCTTGATTTGTTTCCAGAGTTTATCTCAAATTTTCTGTTGTCTTGAGGATGAAGTGGTTTTGTTATAGCTCAATCATTGGGAACTATTAACTCAGCAAGTTCAAACTAATTCCTGAGCCAGGAAAGGGTCCTTTAACCTTTTTTGCTCAGAGCTTCTTTTGTTGCTTTTGCTAAATATTTCTGTATTGAAAAAAAATACACCAAAAAACCCAGAGAACAGATCTAATAATAATTGTAATAATATAGTTTGAGCTTTATCCAGATTGTTCCCATGATTGAAACAGACAAATATAAGATATATTAAGATAAGGTGGGAACAAGTGAGGAAAGAAATTTGTAGTCAGTTGGGATAAATTGGAACAAATGTATTCATAACAAAAACTGGAATAGGTAAATATGCAAATAATAAAATATTGATCTTGACAAGGCTATTGCAAAAACCATACATTAAAATTCAGTCGGGGTTGAGGCCACACACTGGTAATTTAAAGCTTAAATGCATTATGAAACTCTCTTAAATATCTTGCACGTAATTTTGTAACCCCTCCTGATAAAACCATTATGGGAACCCCAAAACCATGTGGCTTGTTTGGAAGAACTGCTTTGCTGAAGTGGAATTGCAGACAAGAGCATGTCTGACCCATGCTAAATGCAGTCATCCTTGCTACCACATCATAGTGATGGCTTGGAAGTGACAAATGGAGAGGGAATTTCTATCAAGTAGCATTCTTGTGGGCTTGTAGTGGGATCTAGTTTGTGCTCAGCGTGTAAATACTTCTTTTTAAAAGGCAGCACATGAAGAACAAGTCCAAAATGTGTAATTCCTGGAAGTGTTTGCTTCAGGAAAACATTACAGGATAAGGAGAGATTGTGGATTCTGAGTTTTTATTGGAGTAGTTTCAGGCATTGTTGTACATTTAAATTGAGTGCAATAAAAATATTTGGAAGTATAAGGAAAAGGAAACTTCTCTAAAGTCAGCAGAGAGGTGGGTTTTATTTGGTGAGGTAAGGCAAGATCAAATACAATCATATAGATATTTTTGTGATTAATGTTTTGAAGATTTTATGGTATTAAAAAAGCATAACTATGCTTTCAACCAGTTGTGGGGTCTTGCAGTTCCCAGTTATTCAAAGAAAAACACAAAAAACAAGGTCAGAACTGCTTGGCTTTAAAAAATTCTGTGTATCTTACCTAGATGAGTTAGGCTGAGAGCTAGGAAATGCACCAACATCTTTTCAAACCTGATCTTAAAGGTGCCTTTCATCACAAAGTGGATCCAAAAGATGTGGACAGGAGTGTTCTCAATGTGGGAGTTCTGGGTTTGTCTTGTGTCATTTTTCTAGGACCTTTCTAACATTACTGGTGAAGGTATTTCCTGACATGCCTCCTGCTTGCTTATGAGGCTGGCTGAGAATTTGGTGCACACTGACCACTTCCAGCATGGTCTGATGAGATCACAGCTGGTAGTGATGAGTTGAAAACTGGACCAAAAGAAACGTGAGCTCTTTCAGAAAGAGGTCATCTACTTCAGCTGCACCCTCCACAGAAGGAATTTCCACTGATGAGAAAATATCACCAGCATGGATCAGGTTGACTTCCCAGTCAAACTCGGACTTAGTGTCTTACAGGGCTACACTAGGAGTACAGAAGGTTTATTTGCATGTAAGCAAAATTATTACATGGTTTGGGATGGAAGAGAAAAATTGACTTTATTCCCTAGCTGTGTTAGGAACCTGTTGAAGTAAAAGTGGCTTTAAAATGGTCTTGCAGTCACTTGAGCTGTTTGAAACTCAGTTCATATTTGACACAGAATGAATGCGTGCTCAAAATAAGAACACCAAAGAGTGAGATGAGTCAGCCTCTAAGAGAAAAATGTGTTAAACTACCTGAACAATACTCCTTTGTAGCAGCCTGTAGAATTTTTTTTACTTGCTTCTATCAGACAAAATTCTAGTAAAAATGAAACATATTTTTACAAAGGTTCTTCGTAACAAAAAAGAAATCTTTCTTGTGGCAGGGCTACGCTTTATCAGGCAGACCTG
Organism: Oreocharis arfaki; assembly: GCA_013398015.1. NCBI lineage: Eukaryota > Metazoa > Chordata > Aves > Passeriformes > Paramythiidae > Oreocharis > Oreocharis arfaki. The sequence goes on from VZRR01009253.1 coordinate 224,605, forward strand.
TAGGCTTGGGGAGACGTGTTTTGTGCAGGTGGCCTCATAGGAACATCTGCAAACGTTGTCTTCTCATAGAACAGGGAACTGGTGGCTCAGAGGGATTTGGTCCCCAAGGTTTTTGCATGTTCACAGTTCCTATTTCTGCTGCTAGGACAATGGAGAAGGGTGTTGCTGGAATATAGCCCACAGCAAAGAGATTGCTCAAACAGAGGATCTTGATGTTAAAATTATGTGTTACTGGAATTTCAGCTGGTAGTTGCCAACATCTTGGAACAGTTTAGTCTTCACTATAACTATTGAAATAATTTTCGGTGGGAACATCTGGAACACAAAGATGTTAAGTAAAAAGAAATCCTGTGGAATGATGGGAGAAGGTATCATCTTATTATATGGTGTGAGAGGGTGGTCTCCTGAAGGAATGTTATAGTGGAAATGGGGGTGAATGAATGGAATATGCATAACATGGAATCTTATCTTTGCCTTGCTGTCTTTAATTTTTAAATACTGTACCTGTATATGATATTGTACCTGTATATGGCTGCCACCTTTCTGCTGCTCAAACACTACACAGCCTATATAAGAAAGAGCCAAATGTGTTGTGTGGGTTAGTCTAAAAACCAAATTAACCAATTGTTTAAACCTCCTTGGAAGCTGACCTGAGGAAGCTACAACTGCTGCCCAGTTTCTGTGTTTGTGAAGAGACCTGATGAGAAAACGGACCAGCGCTTCAGAACAGAAAAAATGTATATTGGTGGGGTGTCTTTTTCTTTCTTCTTCAGTACAAGGGTATTTCTAAATTGTGGTGGAATGTTTTTTCAAATAAGCCAGAACTGTTGCTTCATTTAGCCTGATGACATAGCACATATACTTGAGACATACAAAGGATTCATATCCTGCTATAATTTTAAGCCTCGGACATCTCAGAGGTGTGACTTAGGGTAAAACTTCTAGTAGACAGAAATGGTAGAGGAAATTGTGTCAGTGAGCTTGACTTCTTTGTATATTATTTACACTGATGAAGAGGAGCTGTCTAACTGTTCATTTAAACTACATAATTAGTTCAATTAAACGGCAGGATGGCTGGAGCACAGGACTTACACCCTTGGCTGTCCAAAGACATTTCATACAGTACCAGAAAGACATAAGGTCTGTGTGGTTTGCAGCAAGAGGTTTCCACTGGTAACGTGAAGTATTTACCTGGGGACAGACAAGAGACAGATGGAGGGGGAGTAGAGAGTAAAAAGCATTACTTGGAAGATCAGAGGAAAAAGGAATGTCTTCTTAGGAAAAAAAAAAAAATACAAGGCACTGCTATAGCTAGAATTTCTACAAGTAGAACGATGCAGCTTACGAGTTGTGCCATATCTTTCAGCACAGAATGGATCAATGTCCATTTAGCAAATCAATACATGAACCTAGAAAGAGAGTCACTTTCTCTGCTCTACATCAAAATGTTCGCAGCGAATGGGTGCTCTCTCCTCCAAAGCAGTAGTAAATGATATGGAATGGCCAAACATGGGCTGGAAAACAAAATGGCCCATTTCAGGCCTTTTCCCATAGCAGATTGGGGAAAGAAATGCCAGATTATGTCTGGCCCAGCTGTGTCATGTAGAAAGTAGGTTGGTCATACAGTTCTTCCATTTCTGTGTGTGATTTTATAATCATCTTCTTGATGCAAGCTAGTTTTTAAGCTCCCAAGAAGAGCTCAGGGAGACTGTGATATTTAAGCCTAGACATCTTTTTTCATCTGGATTTCCTGTCACAATGCCAGTGTCTGTGTGTGCAAAGTTCTGGCAGCCTGAAATACTTTGATATATTTTTTCCCAGGCTTCAAAAGGAAAAGTAAACAATGGACTTGCGGCTCCAGGGTAAGAACCAGTAGCCAAGAGTTTACAAGGTAGATCATCTTTATGATTCTGGCATCACTTTAAGTATTTTGCCATGTGTAAAGGATGTTTGAAAGAAAAAGAAAGTAATTTAGTGGTTTTTGAGGCTGCAGGTTTGATGCCTTAAGGTGATTCTGGTCCACACAGGTTTCACAGGTTTTTGATTCTTGCTAGAGGTAAAAGAGAGAGCAACTCTGCATCAAAGACTTATTAAAATCTATTTAAAACCAAAAAGTAATATCTAATTATTAGTAGATACTTGAAAGATATTTGGACTTCCTTGAAAGTTCAAACAATACCTAAATTTGGGGGAAAAAAAGGATCATAGAAGCTTAATAGTGCTTTGGATATTTATTTTAAAGGTTTTAAATACATTAACACGGCTGTCGTCAGTTCAATATGCATATAGTTTGTTTCTTTCGTGTTAAAATACTGCTATATAATCTAGTAAACATAATCTTGTAACTGGTAAGGTGTAAACATGAGAATATACTTTAAAAGCTGATTTTGTACTGTTTTGTCTGTACAGACAATTCTAAAGTCCTTAATTGTTCAATGACATTTCTAATGAGTAATCCAATAATCTGGGGATGGGAGGATGACATTTAACAATTGAGACTGAGATGGGAATAAATATGAAGAGCAATGAGATGTTCCTAATGATCTTTTCCAACCTAAATGGCTCAATGACTCTATGGAGAGAATTGCAATTTAGTGCCAAGTGAGAAACAGAACCCTCAGAAAAATGTAAAGCAGCAAAACCAGGAGATAGTCTAACAAAATATCAGGGGGAACTTCTGACAGGACAGGGTATAGATGATGGATTAATCATTTGGAATATTTGATTTACTGAATATTGGCAGGAGCAGGCTGTTCTGTCACTGTAGTAGCCTACAAAGCCATTGTAATTGCTGTAAGTAGCAGTGCTGCTAAGTATAACATAGGGTCTTCTTTTCATTTTTGTTATAATGAATGTGAAATTGAAGTTATTTAAATATAAATATAATACAGTCTAAAATAAATATTTATTTAAATATATATTTAAATATAAATATAATACAGTCTAAAATAAATACAATGCAGTCCGGAAAAGTAGACTGGATGACCGTACAGCAATTTGAACTTTCTGCTTCACATCTGTCTCAGCTTAGTGAATGGTAATCTGGTTTGTAATACAACAGTGAAAAAGGCAAACCTTGTACTAAGAAGACTTTTGGATATAGGACAAAAGCCACAGTAAATAACCAGTGAATTCACCAAAGCAAGAAACTGAGATAGTAGAAAAACCTCTGTTAATAGATAGTCTTTGCCTTTTCCCTTTTTCTTTATCATTTTTTTTGCCCTTTCCAAGCGTGAGGTTTCCTCAAAAGCATATTATCCCTCTAGAAAATGTTCTGCAAATTTGGAATTGCATTCAAGGAGAAATACTAGTAACTTTAGCATGTCATACCTGAACACCAGGAAAACTTCCCTCTGCTTCTACCAGATGCTGTTATCCTGGGCTGCAAAGCTCGGTCCTCCCTTGGTTGTCCAAGCTACATTACAAATTTTGTATATCCTTTTGCCTCATGTTCTTAGAAGGGGGTATAAATGGTCTAAAAAGACAGATTTGGTCTGGGTGCTTATAGTTATAGGAGAGATTGAAACTGTGTTCTTTTTTTACAAATATCTTCACATTCCGTTTACTTAATTTCTTGAGATGGAAGATACTGCCCAGAAAAGTATTTGTGGCATCAGGGTTCTAAAGCCTCTCCAGCTGGATTAAGCCCTGCTTTGCTGCAGGCTGCTAACTTCTTTCATTCACTTGACTTATACAGCCAGGGAGCTCTTGTATTTCACTAGAAATGACAGTATAACACATTCCAGTACAATTATGTTTCCATACTCATTTAATTTAGTGCCAAGCAAAGATAAATTCTGCCCTTCAGCTTACTGGTGTTTTCATTTTTTTTCTTGAGTGTTTATGTAGAATCTCCACCTCAGAACAGACAGTCAGGCAAGGTGAACCTCAGCTAATGCCAAGGTCCCCAGTCCTGCCATCAACTCCGTATTTGCAGACATATTTGCACGTATAAAAGTCCCAACTCTGTCAAAATGCATAAGGCTGACTGCAACAGCTCTGAAAGTCTGTGAGAAATTTGACAGGGAGAAAAGGATATTTTACAGATCCTAGAAAGGTGCTGCTACCTCTAATTTATTACACAAAGTTAGTGGATGCACTAGTTAAGAGCCTTCCCAAATTAGATGATGGGCTAGTGGGGCCATTAGGATGTGCGCGGTGGATTTCGCTTGTATGAAGCTCACTGAAGAAAACGGATCACTTTTGCTCAAAAGCTCATGCTCACAAAATTTTGCGTGTCAGTTTTAAGTGCAAAATGAGTCTCCTGAGATTCTGGGTTTTGAAATATTTGTGGAGATGCATAGGCACTTTCACACAGCTTTATCTCAGCACTGTAAAATTCCCATGATTTCTCCTGAGTACTCTGTAACTGTATAAAACCCTGAAATAGTTGAGAAGGATCAGATCAGCCTGCTGTTGTAATGGGGAGAGTTCAGACTACATCTGTTCTAAAAAATATATATATACAAATACTGTGGATCTGTTAGCTATTTTCGTCCACTAAATATAGCATAGTGAGCATGTCAGTCAATAACCTGAGGCTTCCTCAGCCTTCTGGGGTTTTTTTTCCTTCAAAGGACTTTTTAGAACCTCTTAAGCAACTATCTCAAGCTTTTATTTTACTGTCTGGTCCCACTGTTGCTGAAAAAAAGAGATTAATCAGCAGCTAAAGCCCCTTATGCTTGTCTCTCCATAAGATTTATGCATCAAAGAGCACTCTGCTCCAGGGGTAAAGGTCACTTTCACAGATACATTTCCCCATGTATCGCCAACTGTTTCTACTTTTCAAAGAGCAGTGGGTTCCTTCATACCAGCTATGTTTCAAGACTATGTAAAAAAAAAAAAAGCCATTTAGAAGAGAAGTTCTCTCCATTTGTCTCTTTTGAAAGGTTTTACAGATAGGTGATAGTGTTGCTTTTTTCTTTTTCAGTTTTTGCTACTTATTTGAAATGCATTCTGTGCTGCTGTAATGACTTCTGCCATGTTCAGAACCCCAGTGCTGTAGACACCAAATGAACCTTGATGGTGTCTTTGCATTTGAGACTTCTCTGGAGACCAAGCCAAGGAGAAGACAGAAGAGAAAGAGGTGGACCAGGAGCATCTGGCCAACCTTCATCTTCTGAGTGTGAACAGGAGCGCTGGGAGAGAAAATCAGAAAATTCTTAAAGAAACTGAGGTGGGAGACAAATAGGAAAAAGCACATCAAGGAGTTAGGAAAGTACCAGGTAAATATGAGTGAGGCTTTTGGCAGGCAGATTAAGAATCTGAGAAAAATTACTGCTTTTGCTGCCAAACCTAAAATTTTCAAGCATTAAATTAGTTCAAGCTAAAATATTAATTGTTCGTATTTAAAACTGCTACTACATCCATTTTCATAGTCAAGACTTATGGACACAGGGACTCGGATAAATCAAATTCGTTGACTCTTCAGGTATATAGAGATCCCTGATGCTTCACCTGGAATAATTCAAAGCAGTTTGACAAAATCTGGCCTCTCTTTTTTTACATACCCATACTACCGTTCTGTGAAAATGAAAAAGACACTCTTTTACTCTTTCACTATTCAACCTGCCATTTACTTATATTTCTAAGAGGAATATCCTAGGAAATGCCCATTACACAACAGAAGGGTTTTTAACTTGCTAGATTTCACTAACCACTCCTTTCCATGTCCTGTCTCCTAGACTCACCACCTTTTCCATCAGACGCTCCAGAACACCTTGACAAAAATCCCATATATTTAATTATTAAATAAGAAAGTCAGGGCAAAATTTTCTTAGTAATTTTATTACTCTCCAGTTAGTTACAAAAAAAGTCAGTCAACAAAAGTAAAGAGAAATCTTCCAGCCCTTCAATAACCAGCAAGAGTCTGTTTTTGTCCAAAATGTTATTCTTTGCAAAATTATACGCTTGTCATCAACCAAATATCAAATTTATTTATGGGCAGGGGTTTTTTTATTGTTGTTGTTGTGTTTTGCTCTGGGGGTTTTTTTGCAACCAAAGTTTTTCAGACATCTTTAGTTCTTTGTTAAAAGAGCAAAAAGCACAAGCCAAAACAATTGTGGTACGACTTTGTCATTTCAATGACCTTTTTAGAGGACAATCTAGTTTCCATTTTCTGTGTGTGTGTTGGCTTGACAGCCTGCAGATATACATATGCAATTTCAGATATACATATACGATATATTTCCCCTCTATTTTAAAGACATGGTTTCATTTTCCCCTCCTTTTATTGACAGACTTGTCATTGATTCCAGTGTTCATAAAAGCAATGATGACAGATAGATGTCTGTAACTGAATGACCCACAGTGGAGTTCACTTGCTCTAGCAGGCATTTCTTTTTTACTTTTTCCTACTGACTTTGTTTCCCTTTCTCTTGAGAAAGTGTATTTAGGGATTTATGGATTATTTTCACTGAACAATGTCAAAAATATAGAATTTTGCTGGGCAGCAAAATTTCCTATTGGCTTTTTCTTCCCGACAGCATAAGTTCACATTTCTTTGACTTTGATGAAATTTTGAAAGTTTGATTCTAACTGATCTCATGTTTCGTTTATTTTATTGCAAGGGAGAATAAGACTTCTTGATATCTTGTGAGAGTCCATAATTGTCTCTCTCACCAGCCCATGTAATATGCTAGCTGTTTCACAAAAACCAATTCTTTATTTTCTGTGGATCATTCCTTGATACTCATGAAAATGTTTACTTTCAACTCTTAAAATGAGTTCTATGAAAAACAGACTTGCAAAAGCTACCAGTGAGAGAAAGCCGGTTGCAGAAAAAGGAACAGCAATCATAACATTAAAAGTGGGGAGATTTTTTATGGCAAAACTAGAGATTTCTAAAACAAAATGCAAGTTGGCAGCTTGTGAGACAGTTAGTAGAACTGAGGCTTTAAGCAGAACTTGGAGAGAAGTTCAGGTGCTTTTCCAGGGATTTGAGTCAAATATGTCATTTGGAGTGATCTCACCTGTCAGCACAGACAGTTCAGGGAAATACCGAGACCTCTCTCTTTGTCCCTTTTTTTCGATGTAGAGCAAACCCAACTTAACACATATAACTTGCAGTTCCCTCCACCCCCCTGCCCCTTTCCTTTCCCCTGTTTTATTTGTCTAGCAGTTGCCAGCAGGGATCAGACACTAGGAACAGTGCAGTCAGCACCTTTTTCTGGGGCACAAGCACCAGACCAGAATTTATTGGCTTTATTCGCTGCAGGGATGATCACTACATCCAAGAAAGAGCCTCTCCTGCAGGGTAGCGATGCTTTGCCACCAGCCCAGTCAGCCAGCTCTGACTGCAGGTTTTAAGCTTTGTTTCATGCCCTTCGGGCTGAGAAAAGCCTGCCTCTTCTGGAATGCTAACCATCCTTGTGGGATTGGATGCCTCTGTTTCATCAGACAATAAATTAAATTAGAGAGCTCGCGTTGGACTGGAAGGGACCACTTCACCTAGCTTGGGGTGGGGATAAAGAGGCTGGGTTGAGCTCTGATTTAACAGACCGGCCAAGAGTCGTATTTATCAAGGGGATCTCTATCCATCTTCTGGGTGGAAAACGGTAGCTGCAGCGCTTCCCCTGCCGACACACACTTTTTAAAGCCGTGGGGGGGTTGGGGAGGGGGTCACTGAGAACGGGAGGCGCGGGGGCTGCTGTTGCGGGGCAGCCTGCAGTGACACGGCAACCCAGACATATGGTGTCATTACTCAGCCGACACAAATTTGACACTTGGTGAATTTATTATATTTTGGTTTGCTCCTGGTGCCTGAAAGGCTTTGCAACTGTCTCTTCATAGGGCCTGTCACAGATGTTGATGTATTTTCCTCCTCCACAGCCAGGTTTTACTGTGGAAACTGATACAACTTCACGATAGAATTTCTGGATGAATTATTCACGCATTGCATGCTTTCTGCACATAGGGGGTTGGAAGAAATCCATCCTATTCAATAAATGGCCTCTTTAATCCCCTTTAACAGAGAATTTTCCCTGACTTTAAACCATTTCTATTATCACCTTTGTGATCCTAATGTTTCGGATAACATATTTGTAGTTAATAGCTTTGTTAAATTTTTCACTATATTTCACCTTAACATGCAATTAAATTCTCCAGACACAGTGATGAAACTGATACATCGAAGAGACAACAAACCATATGGCCCAGATTCTCATCATCTTAACTTTTGGTAGCCTTTTTTTTTTTATTATTATTACTTTTTATTTTTAAATCCTGCAGATCATTCCACGTCCACTGATTTATAGGCTAATTCCTTAAATATCTCAATATTTGTTGTAGACAGAATGGGTTGCTGCTAATGCCGGAACCATCTGTGGAGATGATTTTTTAATTGAAAAGAATTTTTAGTCTTGAGAACAGAGAGCTGGATGAACTCAGCACTGCCCCCTGAGAGAAGATTAATGAAATGAAAACATATCGTACCGCTTTAATACCTGGAGAAGTAATAAGGATGCATCAAGTGACAACATAGAGCATGGTGCGTGGGGGTAAATTGCTTTAACATAACATGCAAAGTCCATCCAAGAATTAAAAACTGCATTTGCAGTTTTAAAAACTGTTGAGGTCTTAATGCTTTGTATCAAAACTCCCGATTCCATTTTCTTCCTGACTTCTAACTTCTGAAGCAGGGCTCAGACTCACATTCTTTTGCTCTTGACCCCACATGCTATAATTCATATTCCCAAAATCATCCGGTTTAATTCAGTATTAAATAGCTACTTGCCTATAGCAAAGTTTCGAAATCAAATGGCTGCATGGACATTAATCTTATGCCGAACTAGTGATATTACTTTTGAAAGACAGAACCAAGTAAAACTATGTAAATTGATATTCACTATCTAAAATACAAGAGTTCTAGTTTTGTCTTAGCCTTGACAAGAATTGGTAATTTAAAGCCTATTACACTTTTCCTCAGATTACTGTGCTTTGTATATTTTTTAATACAGTCTGTGTTGCTGAGTCGCCAGTTGTTAAATTGGAATTTATATTCGTATTTTGGATAATTGCCTTTCTCCACAAAGTTCCATAAATTAAGATCTCAGCCCTGAACCCTCATGGCAGTATTCAAATATGGAAAATATTGAAACTACCTGGCCTCCACCCCAGTGTTTTGTAGAAGGATGACTAATAAGCATTTAAGGTATTATAAATACGAATTTCCCAGAGTGTTTCAATTTACACAATAACTTTAAATGAAATGCAGAAACTAAATTATTTTTTTATGGCTTTAGCAAAAAACTTATGTATTTTCTGTTCTAACTTTGTTCCCCAAACAATTGGGTACTATTCATAAAAGTACTGCATTTAAAATTAAAACTTAAATTGACAAAATCCTGTCATTGTTACATCATGGTTCCATGAAATAAGAAACAGTACAGAAAAATATCTTTTGATAATTTGAAAAAGAAGAATTTTTTAATAGCTTGTGGCTTTCTTTTAAGTTTAGGTAGAGCAGGAGATTTTCTTCTAAAAATGGATTAACCTGAGCTGGACAGACAAGATCATTGTTTCCTGATCTGAGCCCCAAGCTCTAGTTTCTCCTGGTCTAACCAAGTTAGTAAAGGAACACGAATTGCAACATTACAGAAAATAGTGTTTTAAATTATAAATATCTTATTGATAAATCATAAAATGGAGCAAATATGGAATTCGAGTATTTATTTAACTTTGCTTTTTTGACATCAATACACATACAACAATCCAGTGAACTGCCAACGATTTGGGTGTAATATCTGGAGATCCATTTCTGGGGCTAGGAAATCAGAATGCAGGATATTAAGTTCACCCTCTCCCAAACAGATACTTTAATACACTGCTTTTGTAAATGGGATGATTATACATTCTGAGTGATGCTTTTCTGCTCTTTCAGTCTTTGAATGTGTTCACAAGCTGCAGGAAGCAGCTCGTAAGTCCAGAGAAGAAACTAACCATCTAAAATCATGATATAAGAGACAGCAGTAGAAGACTTTATTCAGACTGGTTACAGGCATAAAGTTGTATGACACAGTTATACCTTGGGCAAAAACAGATTTTAAAACATCTGTGCTTAGATATTTCATTCCAGTGTCGTGAAGAATTGTATAGGTACACCTTTCCTTTACTCCCTTTGGTTGGTATCTCTTGTACATGCCACTTGCCATGCGAACACTTCTCTGGTTGGAAAAAAAAACCAAACAAAAAATTGAAAACCAATAGTAACCAGCCAGTTGCTCCATTATGAACAATGGTTGTTCTTGGCCCAAAACGAGTTAGCAATTACTCAGCCAACAAGTTATATATGTTCGGGAGTGTTTGATTTTTTTTTCCCCTGAAGGGACTGGCCCAGTTGAGACTCCAGTAGTAAAGCCGAGATGTGCCACCGGATTTGCAACACCTTGCAATGATTGTAAGTCCCAAAGTTTGTATCTTCTGGAGTGGAAAACTGTGCCTTTCCACTTGATGCCAATTCTTTCGTGGCTATGTGCCACTGTGCTGGCACAAGCATGTTTAAAAGTCAGCTCTGCTGAGTTTCTGCTGCTCAGGAAATGCCATCAAGGTGCAAATGCTGGTGGAACAGAAGCCAGGAGCTGCTGTTAAAAAGACAGCCACACTGATCCACTGACATACATCTTTGCTTTATCTGACAAAAAAGCTCTCCATCTCCTTTTTCCAGGCTGTCTGCATGTGTGCTGGAAGTACAAGGGGCAATGAACCAGAGGGCCAGTGCCAGACCCCATGCCTTGAAAGTCTCTTTGAGCCTGTAACTTTTCTCCTCCTTGAAGTCCCTGCTGAAAACTCATCTCTGACTAAGGCCTGTATTAAGTTACAGGCAGATAATAGCCAGGCAGGTTGGGAGCTATCTAGGAATGGTGTGCATCCAGGCTGTTCAGCTGGAAGATCAGAGCAGCAGTGCTGTGCATCAGTTCCCTCTTCAATGCACACCCCAAAAACATGTAAAGCCTGTTATGGTGGTGCGGGGTGCTGTGGGGTGGCTGAAATCACCGCGTTAACCCAAAAGCATCCCCTGCAAGGGATGCCCTGGGGGTGCAGCTCGGCACCTCGCAGGCCGACTTCCAGCCCCCGTGCCGATGGATGGCACCGAGACACAGCCCCGCACCCAGGCTGGGATAGCTCAGGCGTTACCAGAGGCAAAGAGTTCGGAGGGCTCTGCGCATGGGTTCCGAAAGGTTTATTCCAAAGGGTCCAGAGGAGAAAGAGGCCGAGCAGCCCTTGTGTACCAGCTTATGAGGGGTAACAGAAAGGGGGCTGGCAGAGCACCAGTAACCCATTTCCTGGGGGCAAGGGGCAGGGGGAAGGCAGAGGGATACAACAGCCAATGGGGAGAGGGAAGGGGCGGAGTGGGGGACCAGGTACCAGACAGGTACTGCCTGATGGGAGAAGTCTTTCCCTGTAACCCAGGTCGGGGAAGCTATTTACACTTTGGCGCTGACCCACCAGCGTAGGGTCTCTCCTGCACCAGGGGTTTCTGGCTTCTCAGCTTCTACCCTTGCCAGCTCGACCGCCCCAACATTATGGCTCTGAGCTGAGCCTCTGACATGCAGTCATGCCTCCAGATAAGAGCAAGACCAGCCCTCAGGACCTGCAATATTAGTGATATTAGTGTAGGACCCCATCCCCTCACACGCTTTCCCTGCCCCAGTTCGCCCAGTTACTACAGGCTGAACCCAGGAGCGACACTTCCCTGTAGCTTCCAGCACAGTGGTGCCAAATCTCTCAAAAAGCCCTGTACCAGCACAGAATAAAAACCAGGTGAACATCTATTTAAGGAGAGCTAATTACAAGCTCCAATCAAGGGAATTTTCTCCTTTATTTTCCCGTTTGCATGTTTCTCAGCACTTAATCTTTTTCAATGTTTTGATGAATTACTTGTGGTCCACAACCTTTGGATGTGAAAGTAGTTCAGCTTCCAGTACCACCACTATGGTAATACATAAACACTCAAACAAGGATTAAAGGAATAGCAGGAGCAAGCCACAGAAATAATCCTTTTGTCCACCATAAATGTTGAGTGATAATTTGTATCATCAACAATATGATAATAGAAGATATGCAGGTTTTGCTAGTAATAAATATTTAGCCTTCAGCCCTCCATGCAGACCACCTTTAAAAGCCTGTGGGTTTAATGCTCTGCAATCTGATTCTACCATTACTTTTTGTGCTTCTAATGGCAACTATTGCAACTACTGCAGTAAATATAATTTGGTTAACCTAAAAAAAGAAATGCAGGTGACAGGTCTTTAAAACCTGATATTCATTGCTAAGCATTCTGCTGGAAAGCGTGGGTCTAAATTTATTTCATTTCCCTGATTTCTAAAGGAGAGCCGCAAGGGGAAAAGAAGAGGGAAGGAACTGAAAAATATTCCAGGGAATTACTCTATTTTACTGAGTTGTTGTTATGTGCTTTACTTTAACAAGCCAGCTTGAAACTTATAGGTGGCCCAAAAATGGATGATGTGATACAATGGGAAACTGTTCAAATTCAACACAGCTGAAGGATAGCCTGTTACTTGGCAGGTCTTTTGGCACTTACAAATACTTTTCCCCCTGCCTTTTTCTTATGCAATATTTAATCTCATTGTAACCTTTTTCCCACTTCATTCTGCTTGTCATTGTCACCTTGCCAGTTGTGTTTTTGTGGACTGTATTTTAAGTAGGATTTTTATGTTTGGAACTTTGAAAGTAAATATTTTTTTTAATGTGTATGAGAGCAATCAGGCTTTAAAATCTTCCATTCACCTCAGAGAATTTACATTATTTTTATGGCTAGTGTATATGTGCAAGAGCAGATGGACAAAATAACAAATATATCAGGTAATAAATTTTACCTGGTTTGCTATTAAGAGTAGTAGAGGATATAAATTTCTTAACTTTTTTTTTTTAATATGATAATATTAAAGAATTTGGAAGGCAAACCTTTAAAGTGCTTTCATTTTAAGAAGAAAAGGAAGAAAGGATAAAACCTGCAGGAAGGGTAGTCACTGGCATTTCCATTTGAGCAACAGCAGTCTCAAATAATACTGAAGATAAACTAACCTGGCTCTGCTAGTATTCTGTGTACACTTTATGTTCCCTATTACCCAAAGACAGATGTGTGGTGTAACAAGCTTTAGCTACATGAGCAGAAAATTTGAACCCAAAATATTGTCAGGAACTTACCTCTCACACCTCATTTATTCCAGTAGCTTCTTTCAGGCTTTGGTGTTTGGAGTGGGGTTTTTTGGTTGTGTTATGGGTTTTTTTTTTGCTTTTTGGCACAGTGGGGGCAATTAAAAGAAGTTAAGTCTTTCACCATCTCTATTTTGAAATTCATGCTTCTGTCATCCTCAGTCTATTGTTTCTACATTGGTCTCTAGCCATTCCCATGTTCTCCTTTCATTTGATTTCTTTCTGACTGAAAACAGAATGAAGTTGACCCAATTAAAGAAATTTGGGGAGCCTTTAAACCTTTAAAGGCTCTCTAAGCCAGCTCCTTGGATCTCTTACTAACTTCTGACCCCAGAGGAAATTAGCTGAAACAAACAGGGTAATTAATATAGGTTTTGATGGTTTATCCTAAATCCATACTACAAAAGACCTCTTTGTTGGCCCACTACTCTATGGCTGGTCTACAGCTCTGTGGGATGGAAACAGCAGGATCGGTGGAGAGAAGAAAGAGGAAGGGCTTTCAATTTTACTGGTTATGGTTTTTATGTGTAGCTAGTGAATTCCGCCTGGCCTACTCACAGAAGTTTTAAATGGCTTAACTCAGAGATTTCTAAGGTTTTCAGCTAAACGAAAGTCAAACTCACTTTTCTGGTGTTTGGGTATCAGTATATAGAGATAATGGCAATTGGAGCAGTGTCTTAGTTTTGATACTCAGTCTTGTGATCAGCAGTGAATAAGCCAGGCAGTGATGCTTTTTACAAATCTGCTGGAGAGGCAGATATTGCCCTGGGTGTTAGCAGAGTCTGAGGTGATTCAGGAAGCAGATAAAGGTCTCTGAAAAGCTTTGGTAGAGGTTTTAATGAGTTTTCTTTGAGAATTCAGTGGTCTCGATGAAGGCCAGGTCTGTTTAAAAATAACTATTTACCTTAAGGGTTCTCACAACATGAGCCAAGCTTTTTGGTCTCTGACTTCGAGCATGCTTGCATGCAGTAAAATTTTTCCTTTGAAATGGAAAAATCTATGAGCACAGAGTAAAGCACATCTATTTTGGATTGCATGATGCACTTCACAGTGATCCGGGATGTATTTTAGGAAGAGGAGCAAGGTTCTGTAGCAACCACAGTGCTGGGTGAGGTCTTCCCAGTAGCACTGGGGAGACAACAGTGGCTGTGACAGAATATGAAGTAAGAAAGGGGGAAATTTTACTTTTTTTATGTAGAAAATTGCAACTTTTGACCCTCAGAGCGGCCTTATGTATAACAGTTCCTTCTCTAGAGAAAGTTATTTTCTCTGTCGTATATGTTGTGTGATGCTTCTTTTCTTTTTCAGTCGATCTTTTACATCTCACAGATAAAAAACTTGTGGAAAACACTGCTTCTAAAACACAGAAACTTTACTTTATGGCTAACATACTGTTAAGAAGTTCAGCAAAAAGCTTTTGTGGGTAAATACTACTGTATACCCTAAAAGTGGGCAGAAAGTCAAATCTCTAGATCTGAGCACTCTCAAATTTAGAAAGCTTGGCTCTGAGCAGGGATTTTTCTTGTGCTCAGAACATGTTGACCTAAGCATGATCAGAATTATTTTATCCCAATGAAAGTTAGTAAAAGGAGACTCCATGCAAAACAAGTAACCACGGCATGAAGTAGGAAACAATTTAAGTACAACTTTTTGAATTGTGAGGAGCTATCTTCTCCCTCCCACCATCTGTAACAGTTAAAACTTAGATCTTGCATACATGGAAAAATCACCAGTTGAACTTATTACTGTAAAATATGTTTTTAACTTTAGCACCCAATGTGCAACACTTGCAAATTGTTGTCCAACTGTGCTCCAGTCTGTGCTAGTGCCACCACACGTGGCATCAACACTTCAGGAGTTTGGGTAGGTCAGTGATGGATGATCTCTGTATTACTAGAAGGGAAGCATGGAAAAAATTGCCGCCCTTCTCTTCACTATCATCACCTCCAGCTGCACTGTAGACAGCTGCACTATAGACAGCTTCTGGAAAAGGATGTTGGGTCATTCCTTCGCTTCCTTTAGTCAACTTAGTGATGTTGGATTTTGCAGTTAAAATTCTTTTCTAACCTAAATGATTCAGCGATTCTATCAGGTGCAAGAAGCTACACAGACACTTCTACTTTTTCTCAATCCAGGCTTACTTTGTGTATCTTTTCCACACAAAAGAACAAGGTCAGTGACAATGCAGACTTTTGCAGGTTATTTTAAAAGTAGCTCAATGATTAGGTTGCATGTGCACTTCGAATTTTTGCTGACCATTTGGTTAGGGATATGATCTGCTATGGTGATGTGTTCCTCAGGTAGAGCTGTAGCTGTATACTTGCATTTATCCCAGTCTAACTGTGTCTGCACTCAAATGTGATACCAGCATGGATATCAGCAAGACATTCCTAGCAGAGACAAAACATAAGATGCTGAAAACAGCATTTATGCCACCATTACCTCTTTTGTCCCAGGCCTGGCCCCACATGCACTGGTGCAGAGGGCAGGTTGCTGCGGAAGCTGTGCACGTGGTGTTCTCTGCTTGTTGTTCTGTGAAGTCATTGCTTTGCTGGAAAAGTGTGTGCATGTGCTCAGCTGTTCGCCCAGCAGTGTCTCTGGCTGTACCTGACAAGCCAGGATGAACTGAAAGAATCTGCTGCAAAGAATGTATCCATATGAATCTGTATTTCTGTATTTATTTGCTCACTGTCCTAATCCTACTGGCAGATCAAATTTACTGCAAACTGTCTTTCTGCTACATTCAAACTGTGCAAATTAATGTTGAGACTGACAAGAAAAAGAGATGCTGATTGACACATCATGGACAACCAGACGAGACAGACTTGGGATTGCCAAGCAGATGTCACATTCCTGCTTTGTGGCAAGAAGCTGCTGCTGTCCGTAGGGTGGTGATGTAAACCCTCTGCAGTGCTGTACCAGGATCTTGCTGTACTGCAGGTACAGAGTAAGAGCTCTGTTTGCAAATGCTGATTTAGCACACCATAAAAATACATCTCTAAGATGCACACTGACTTTCAGTCTCCAGACTAAGAGGAGCTGAGGAGGAAGCTTGTAACAGGTCAATTATTGAATGTTTTCCACCTAAAACCCTCTTTGAAATATATCATTATATATTTTAAAACATTAAAAAAGAAGTAGTGTAGTTCTAACTGCACCATGAAAAAGGTAACTATTCAAGGAGGTAGAAAGATGGAGAGAGACTTTTTACAAGGGCATGTAGTGGTAAGACAAGGGTCAGTGGCTTCAACCTGAGAGTTGGTCTAGATGAGATGTGAGAAAGAACTTCTTCACTGTGAGCGTGATGAGGCGCTGAAACAGGTTGCTGAGAGAAGTTGTTGATTCCCCATCCCTAGAAGTGTTCAAGGCCGTGCTGGATGGGGCTTAGAGAAACCAGGTCTAGTGAAAGGTTTCCCTGCTCATGGCAGAGTGGTTGGAACTGGATCTTTAAGGTCCCAACCTAAACCATTTGATGATGATAATGATATTCTGATGTGAAGAAATACATGGCCAACTAAAGAAATGCAATAAGCAACTAGAGGAGATGGAACCACATTGTTCCCTTGAACAGTGGCTTATTACTTGAGATACAAAATCTCATCACCAATAAACGACTTTTCTTTGCTCTATTTTGAGGACCTGTAATTGAAAGTACTTATTTTGCAGAAAACTGAAAATGGATCATACAAGCTTTTGACATATGTTTCAATGTGTGACAAAAGTGAAAAGAACTCCCTTATATTATAAAAAAATGGAAAATACAGTCACTGTGTAGTGGAAAAACCATTTAGTCACAGTTTTCAACTAAATGAATAGTTCTCATTTAAACTACCTTATCAAAGTAAGGATACTCTAAATGCATAAATAATCAATTACTTATGAGTGAAAACTGATAATCAGATTAATCAACTTCTTCCCTATTCAAAATCAGTTCAGCTAGTGTTTTAATTTGCTATGCAGTTACCAAATTTTTTTCTTCTTGACAGCCTGTGTCCCTTTTTACAGTGCCCTGCTCCTAGATCAGATTATTATTTGAAACACACAGCTTTTATTTAAATGAAACAGTGTATTTTAAACTGTTCTGGTTTTGAAGACTCTCTCAGAGATATACTCAAAGCATATTTCTAAGAAATCAGGAATAAAGAGATGAAGGAATCATCAGTTGTTTATTTATAAAACTCTTGGTATTTTGCATCATAAATTTTGAACTTTTGCCACCAAATCAGTTTGACTCTGAAGGAAGCCAGGATTTTCCAACACTTTGGAGTTGATAACTTTCTTATAAATACTTCTAAAACAGAAATATCCAGTCTAAATTAGCAACCACTAAGCTAGTCTTTTTTGGGTAATGGTAACATTCTGTAGTGCATGTTGAAGAAACTTGTGCTGGCTTCAGAGGATTTCATGTTACCTGAGAAATATACAGTCCGAAGACCTTATATGCTCCTAGGATTTAAAGCTGGTGATAGAAAGTGGGTTCTGGTTCAGAAATAATACATGGAGAGTCAAGCCAGGAGGGCAAGGGAGACCAGGCAGAGTGCTAATTACACACTGTTTTTCAGATTTGGTATGATAGATACATAGCTGGAGGGTAGCTCTGTTTCCAAATGATGTTTCTGCATTGTTAACATATTACACATACTGAAAGAAGCCTGCCCAAGTCTCTTAAAACAGGGAGGAAGCAAAAGAGAACGATGACATACACGTGATGCTCTACAAGAGCAATGCAGCAGACATGATACCAATGAGATATATTTGAGATATACAGTGAACAGCAAATCAGACTTGTGAAAATAGAGAGATAATATTTGATATCATGGCAGTAGGTGAATGCAAAAGCCTCTTCAACTTACTAAGTGTAGCAGCTCTCTAATGGGAACACAAAAAGATAAATGTGAATTTTCTTTTCACCTTCTACTAATAAAAAAACAGTTAGGATAATGTACCTTCCACTGAGCTGACAAGAATGTAGGCATCCTTGGATGTTGCAGTGAAGACTAAAGAAACAGTGTGTAGTTGGGTCTTTGCTCCTGCAAAGCGGTGAGGGAGGGACAGCTGCAAAGAGCCAGGCAAATTCTCTCAGCTGAATTGATTTTCAGCCATGGTTTTCATCAGCTGACATGAGCTCTGACCCCGTGCTGTGTGTTTGCTTATGGCTGCTCCAGCTATTGGATGCAAGGGTAGCTGCAGAATAGGCAACAACAAAATTCAGGGCCCAAGTCAGCATCTGCAGCTGAAAACTGCGCTTCAAGAGGGCTTTGGTAATACTTTTTGTATTTATTAGTCATAATAGCTTGGGCTCAGTGCCATGCCTCGTCTCTAACAGCATTATCCATCTTGACTAAAACACACCTCAGTAGTTGGGATTTGGTGGTCTAAAGCAAGAAAGGAGAAGATGTGAGATGACTCTGAAATATGCCATAACATGCTAAGAATCACTGAATTTTGTATACATCCATTGATAGCAGGATCTTTCAAAAGTCGTGGTGTAAATATACATCTTCTAGTAAACAAATCACAGTTAATGCTCATATTGTCCCTTGAACACAGCATACAATATTAACCAGGGATATAGTACTAGATAGTCCTGGTTCTCCATGGGACAACTTTTGTATTTTCTTAAATGTTAGGAGGACATGAATTAAAATGGCTGCTGTATTCAAGAATTTTAATTCCCTTTAATAATCCATGCCACATGTGAATTGTCCAAAGACCCATCTAAGACACGGTTCTGTTCCCTCTGCCGATTGAAGTGATTAGTGCTCTAGTGACATCAAAGGACTTTTGTCCATTTCCTTCAACAGAGCATTTGGCCTTAAATCCACATTCAATATACTCTATCATCAGTTAGCCCAAAATTATCCTTTGCAAATAATGCTATGTAACACTTCTCCTCTCCTCTCCTCTCCTCCCCTCCCCTCCCCTCCCCTTTCTTCCTTTTTCCTTTCTTCATTCTTATCTCTCTTGCATCTTTAGTCTTCCTTCTGTTTTTTCCAAAATTCAAAGTTTTTCTTCTTGGATTCATAGATATATAACAGATTTCATAGATATATAACAACAAGCAAACACCCATAAGTAGTCTTTCACTAGTAGGAAACATTTGAGATAATACAGTGTCTTTTAAAAAGAAATCTTTTGAAAAGCTGTACACATTATTATGGTATGCATTGTTACTACCGGAAACAGTCTCTATAGATAATTTAAAGCTTTAATGATTGAAATATACTACTTGCATAATATCTCTTTAAGGAATTCTGCTCAAGACCTATGTTTATTAGTAATTGGATCTGGTTACAGTTCACAAATCTCTGATATCAGACCTCAATTAAAATGCCATTTGTTTAGTGAAGTGTTGAAGTCCATGACTGAGTGAACAAGATGGTCCCAATTTCATTTCCAGTCCAGCTGTGGTACATCAGTTGGTCAGCTCTATCAGGAAAGATTTCCCTTGGCATGGGTTTCAACACCTCTAGGAGGTTTCCCACACATGTATGTACGTAATGCTAGATATAATTTTTAGCTACAGAGTTTCTTTTAAATTTCTCAGAATAGTACGTCTACTAGCAGAGTAAAAGTACCTGAGCTAACATAAAAATGTCTTGTGCTCTCTCAGAAGTGATTTTCACATCCACTGCTACAGGAATGAAACAAATATAACTGGATTTCTTGCCTCTGAGCAGCACCCAAAGACAGAATTTGTAATCTTCCCCAAATGTCTACATTTCCCCAAATGCCATTTCTACACTACATCTTGTACGCATTTTTGCAGTAAAAAGGTTTGCTGTACGTGTAAGCTCCTCTGTCTGCCTTGTTAAAGGAAAAAGTCTTCTAATAAAAACACAAAGATCTGTATATTTAATATAGTAAACAGATGGTAGTCTCTCATGGCAAAGCATTTTTGTTCACTTGTTTCCAAATACGACTTTTACAGAAAGCTCCTGTCTACAAAGGTTTCAGTCTGGGGGGATGCACTTTTGTAGATGAAATAGTTATCCAAAAAGCTTTGCAAGCCATTGGCTCCCATTAGAAACTTACTGCTTACTCCTTTTCATAGGTTGTTGCCACTTTAATGTAACAATAGAATATGTGTTAACATCTTCTTTGATTTTAAATTCTTTTTTTAATGCATTTTTAGATACATTTTCAGATTCCTGAACTGTGAAGTGGTTTTTTCCTACATCCCACCTTCGAACATTATGCGTAAATGAGCAGCTACTTCCTTCTTTTCCTCTACCCAGACTAAAAAAACACTGCTCACAATAATATGTGTCTGTTCAATGTATTTCGTGAAACTGGCAGCACGATTTCTCAGCCCAGAAGAGAGAGGAATTATTTCCTACTCCTCTAGCTCAATTGCCATTCTATGTGTTTTGGGTTCAGCGTGTAATTCAGATGTAACAAAATCAAATAATTAACAACAGTAATGAAGACCTACTGCCTTTGGCTCAGCATGCTGCAGTGCTCAGCAGGCTGCAATGCTTCCCCGCTATTAGGTCTTTTCCATAAAATATCTAGGCAACAACTTTTGTTTTTCACTTATTAAATATGCAACAAGGCAGACTCACTTCCTAATTCTAGTGCTAAGAGAGCTACTCCAGGGACCTCTGCACTTCGGGTCAGCAGCCATGTAGCTGTGTACTTCAGGGACTTGTCAGAACACGAGACCTGCTCCTGCAAAATGAGCAATTCTTCTGGAAAAAGGAGGTTGGGAAATTTCACACATCATCTGAGATTAATACCGGGACTCATTCTTATGAATAGTCCTCAAATTAAAATGTAGATTGCATGATTTCTGGATTGCGAGAGGAACTGCTGAGTCCTGCCATTAGGCTCGGGTGGGAAAGGCTGCTTACACACTCCTTGATGGAAACAGATGGAAAGACTTGAAAAATGGATCAGCTTTTGTGAGTAACAGCTGTTGATTTCTTGTGTAGCCCCTTGCCTCCATCTTCAACTGTGCTGTCCAAAGTGCCCTGAACCGAAGGCATGACTAGTGAAGGGTTTCTCATGTGGGTAATTGAACAATGACTGGAGGAAGCCAAAACCATTTATTGAAACTTCTTCTCTAGACCATTTTGCTAGCAGCTAGCTGAGAATTCTTTCCTCAGCTTTGTTCTCCAGTACTGGAAGACACAGGCAATTATCAAAATTGCTTGACAAATAAAACCCATGAAAAATAGGTTTGGATGTGGTTTTCTCAAATGACAAGGTCAGCTGACCAACCAAGTCCAATTTAAAACCCAAAAAGAATGACTGTTTAATTTATCTTTGTTTTAATAAAGAAAAAAAATTATTTTATAACTTACAGTGACCAAACTCAGAATCATTACCACTGCAGTTCTATTTGGGTAACTTGGGAACATTCTATATTTTCATTCCTTTCCTTTTTGTTTAAATAATAATGCTGCTAGTCATGGTGCACAGTCACTGTTTTAATCAAGAGCTGTGCATTTTAAATATTTGTGTTCATTGTAGCCAAGAAGTCTGCAGAGTCAGTGTTTTGACCAATTAAGCTTTAATCAGGACAGAATGTTTCAATGTTAAAATACACAAATTGCATCTGATCCACTGGCATATGCTACCTTTCTTGTTATAGCACTGTCTTTCTTCTTAATCTGAATGGCTCAGCTACAGGCTTTCATTTCTAAGTAATGACAGGAGCCTCCCGCTGCCAACAGAGCTGTTACAAGAGCAGGGTGAATGCTGCCTTTATAGCCCATCAGCTGAGTACTAGCACACCTAGCAGGCAGTACCGTGCTTCTTTATTTATTTACTTGCCATCTCTTTTCTTTACTCTGCATTTGAAATTTTCTGTCACTTTTGTTCTGTGATGGAAGACACATGGGTATCGTTTTGGTACTCCAGGGAGAAGCTGGGGTGTCATAGCTCGAGGCACATGGAAAGGACACAGGAATTATTGGATGGGTGTTTTTTGTCTCGGGCTGAAAGGCATAATTCTTCAAAACCATCCACCCACTTCATCCTCTCAAAGTTAAATTCACTGTACCTCTCCTGGCCCTTTGCTCATGAAAGGGGTTTGCAGCAAAGGTCAGAGGTAATTGATTAAAGCCGGCATAGAACCCCAGTGAAGTACACTCATCTCGGATGCCATTTGTTTCTCAAATCTATGAATCCTTGCTAATCTTCCCACTTGCAGAAATTTCAAAACATGTACCATAACCATAACCAGGGTCGTGAGCTCCGTGCTCACCTTGCTGGCTTCAGCACTTGTAGAGCCGCTGGCTCTCACTTCAGTTCTGTTCCTTGGCATTTCTGTTAACTATGCATTTCAATTTACTTTCTCCTTTGCTTTCATAGCATTCATATTCCCAGGTCAGATCCTGTTTTATCCTTTTAAGCCCAGTTGCTAATTTCCCTAGACTTAGAGAAATTCTACTTAACTTGCCCATATTTGTAAGTGTTCTAAGTTTGGTAGTGTCCTGAAACGTCCTTTAAAATGACCCTTGCTTTTATTTCTCTGTCAATACAGTGCTGTACTGCATCTGATCCTCAGATCACCCTATTAGAGAACTTCCCTACATAGATGTATATATCCTAATATACAGTGTAATATAAGAAGTCTTCAGTCCACTTGACAATTTTCCTTTTCAAGCTGATTTGGGTTAATTTTGATCGATATTATCCAACTCAAAAAAAAAAAAAAATCCCTTTGAAAACAGCAGAAATCTTCACATGAGCAAGCACTTTTCGTGAGTAAAATTTCCACAGTTTATCCCTCAGAGACTGCTCTTTTTATTTTGCATTTCATTCATTGAATAAATAATATATATTCTTGCCCAAAAAATTCTAACTAACCCACTTTTTTGATTTTAAAAAATTAAATCGAGGTTATAATTTTTCCTGCTACTTTTCTCTGCCCTTCTGACACCCATCCACAACTGTGAAGGAAGTGCCAATATGGCACAAGGATGATTGTTATTTCACTCTTGAGTTTCAGAATGGTTCAAATCAGGTTTTTATGGGACACATGAAAATTTTTCATAGGATTCACCTTTGATTTCCTTCATAACAGGTTAGAAGTCTCGATTGCCTGTATTACCCAGTTCTGCATGGATAACACAGTCACCTATTTTTACTTTTAAGGAGGGACAAAAATAATTTACTGCTTTCACTGAAAAACTGAGACACACTTCATAACACTCTCACGAAAGTATAGAACACCCTCCTATTAATCATATTTCGTGCATTCAAAGTTGTGGTGAGGTGGACCAGAGGGAAACACAGAACAAAGCTTTGATCACTTTGATCAAGCACAGACCACCTATCGGACTCCTGGGTGCCACTGTGCATCATGCACATTTTCAAATTTTCGTCATAATAGCTACCAGTCATTGTAGCTGAGCTAAAATAGTGGATGGTGATTAAACATGTGATTGAATCCAGACATTTTAATCATACCCCTTCTATCTATTTTTGCAAAGCAGGCTGCCTGCTTTCCCAGCAGTTCTCAAGAATAGCCCAGGGATGACAATTTGCATGCTAACTGAATTCATGTACCACACTGATTGTATGGAACATCTGTTGTTGATTGTTTTGGTCCTCTGATTTTCAAACTAATATATGAAAATGCAGAAGGTAAAAGGCAAATTATCGTGCCAAGGGCAGAGAGCAATTTGTTCCTTCTCTTTTTGCTGGAGCTCTATGTTGTAGCTATTGATAAATATCACTACACCCCTGCTGTCCCCCTGGACTTGCACTAAGACATTGTGCTTTAAGTTGCTGCAATTTTCCAGATGCTTTTTTTCCTTCTCAGCCTAATTTTGGCATAGCTTTGGCATAACCACATTAGATGTGGTTAGAGAAAACCCTTCCCCCATCGCCTTTCCCAGCCCAGATACCTACCACTGTGCATCTAGAAATGACATTTCTGTTCTTCTCTAGATAGATGTAAAGGAAGAAGGCTCCCCAGAAGCCTCTCTTGTCCCCAAAGTCTCACTTTGCTCAAAAAGGAAATGATTAATCTTCTCAGGAATGAGATTTTTCCATCTTCATGACAGAAAATTGAGATACTTCCTAGTATCGTCTGAGGAAGCTGCTCCAGCATGAAGCAGATTGCTGCCAGGATAGCTCTAAAATAAGAACAAGTCTCAGTACAAAGAAATAAATCTGTACTTCTAGACCCATGATACATCAGGTTTCAAAATAGTAAGTTGAATGGTATGTGAGTGAGAAAATTACTGAGGAACTACACAGCTTCAATGATAGATTTACTTTCACCCTGCATGCTCTTATGTTACTGTTTGGAGGGAGGCTATTAAAATTGCCAGCAAGGTTAGCTAGTTTTTGCTAGTGGTTTTGCCTAATATAAAAGATGTAGGGTGCTTTTTTCACCACAGGAAGAAGTCACAATATGTCTGTGCATGATGCAGTTTAGTATGTGGGCTATCTGAACGTTTCAGCTTTCAGTGTGCACAGAAAGAAGATAAACGGCTTGAAATAACCATTGAGAAAATATTCCATTAATCCATCAGCAGCTGTTGATTCAGAGTGCAACTGGCTACAAAGATTAGTTGCATATTCAAGATTGCTATAGGAACAGCTATGGATTACATCACTCCAACTCTCTTAAAGTCTGGCTGCGCTGGATCTCACCTTCTGTACTCTGCGTGAATACTGTATTTGCCTTCACAAATGTCCAATATGCAGGTTGTTCCTGAAAAATACATCTGTGTCCAATTGCCCTGGTGACTCATTCTCATGATTATTGTATGGCATCTTGGCTTTCATTTTTGCCTTTGTGCTCATCTGTCCTTCAGAAGGGTTTGTTGTGAAAGAGAAATTGTTATTGTAGCGTACATGAACGTGCGTGGTCTTTGTGGGAAAGCAGGGTCAGACGTCTGTAGGGTCTTTCACGCTGAATCTCCAGGCAGCAGCCCACACAAAGAAGAGAAAAAAACAAACAGGAAAAAGATCTAGTAAAAAAGTGCAGCTGGGCTGAAGGCAATTCAAGCAACAGTGACCTGCATGCACTATCTCGCTCATGCCTTCACTTGCCAAAATGAGTTGATAGGCATCTTAACACTAATGAGAAATTTGGACAAAAAACTCTACTGCTCCGGAGATTGTTATACTTGATATACTTCACTAATTTTGGCATGAACTGAAAATTAATTTTCCATGGACTTTAGTGTTAACTAGAAAGGCTACAAGAGCGAATAAGAAGAGTGAGTGGAAAAAACCATTCAAGTGCTGTTGATCAAAATTCATTTCTAATTCACTGAAATTCACTTATTGCTATCCTGGTAATTCTTTTCAGTATTGAACAGAATGAAAAGGGGGGTTTTTTATTATTATTTTCCTTTTGAGTATTTTTTTTCTCGGATCCAAATTATTAATTTGAAAAATTGAGAGTTTCATTTGTATCATCTTAAAAAAAAAACCTTATCTATGATTTCAGTTAATTCCATTTTTCAGGTCTGTTTAAAGATGTCAGAATGACTTTCACGTTTCTTGCAGACTTTCAGGAAAAATAGGACTGGGTCTAAACTACTCATGTGAAAAATAATGGAGGAAAAAGTATTTCTGATAAAATCTTCAGGCCTCCTTTGCATATCACAAAGCAGGGTATCAAATCAATCTCTGTCTACATATCATATTTCATTTCAGAAGTTTATTATAGTTTGAAAAATAATTTTTATTTTAAAACTGGTTAAATGAGTGCATATAAATGGAAGGGAAATGAGGATGATAAAACTTACACTTACGAAGGAAAAATATGTTCATTAAAATTCAAATAACAGATGCAGTCTCCTAGCACAGAACTCGTTATAAAATTCGAAATATAACATGGCAGAAGCCAAGATAGAACTGCCAAGCAAACTGCTTCCTCAAATTCTCTCTTTTCGTGGACTTTTTTCTTTTGATACATATGACAGAGAAGAACAGCCAGACTTTTGGGTTGGCAAACATTAATCTTCTCAGTTTTTAATTCTTCTCCTGAGCTAACTCTAAAATAACATGCACAGTGGTGGATCCCACAATCTTCAGTTTTTGTTGGGATTGTCCCACAAATCATGGCCTCTGCTTTCCAGACAGTACCACAAGATGTAGGATTTCTGCAACTTAAATGTCTGCTCTCTATAATCAGAAGTGACTAGCGGTTGTTTGCCATGGTTTGCACCAACTTGTTCATGCTGTAGAGGCAGAGCCACAGCAAGAGCTGGAATCCCTGTTAATTTTCCATTAAGTTAGTCTGACAAGTCAAATACATTATACTGTAAATATGCAAACAAGAGAACTTGGTTCATTTGTTCCTATGGTTGTTGGATAATTTAGTGAGGATAGCAAAAATAACTGTGCTTCTATAGCCACAGACTGCGCCTGCATAGCCAAAACTTTTTTGTCTTCAGCCTGGATCAAAAGAATGCCCCTCAGCAACATCCCATCTTTTTATTCTGCTGGTGGTATGGAATGTCAGCAGTGGAATGTCAGTGTCAGACACTGATGATGGGTGTGTTTGTTAACCAGCGGTGCTTCAGAGCTCCGAACTGGATTTTGCACCCAGAAAAGCAAACCTGACATGACAGGGGAGCTGACTACACAAAGCTCAGAAACTCCCACTTTGACCAAGATATGTAAGGCTCCCCTTTTTTTAAAACCAGCTCTGTTCCGGAACCACTATTCATGATACTCAAGATAAGTGTTTTCAGTGCTTGAGAAAAATATTTGCCCATATTTCTGCTTTCTCTATTCTTAGGGAAAAAAAAGTATTAAAAAAGCTACCAGATGTTACTGGGAGGCTTAAGCTACGTAACACTAAGCATCTAAATATAAGATTGGTTGCCCATAGAATGGGCGGAGACTAGACACTAGAAACCTCTCCCCAGTGCAAGGGTTGGGCAAACAGGATACTAATTTAGATTCAACAGTTAAATTCTTCAGTTTAGACAAAGGTAAAATAATCCTGCACATAAATGAGGATTGCCACTCTGTTTACACAGGCAACTTGTGAGGTCCTTTTTCTTTGGGCTGGCTTTCCTATCAATGTGTAAGACTTGGGACAACCCAATCATCCCTGTAAAGGTGATGTGGTGAATGATTCTGAGAAAATAGATAGGATAATATCTATCCTGGCATATCTAGAATCTAAAATGCTAGAAATGGAGTTCTCTCGTGGAATTTTCTAGTTAGGCAGATGACAGCAGCTACAGAGTTAGTCACATCTAATCGAATGTTCCTAAGCAAAGATGGGGTACAAAGTTCAATGATAAATTTTATCAGCTGTTTTGATCATTGATCAGGAAGCTTCAAGAGTGAGTATTCACCAAACCAGTCTGATTTGAGTCTGATTACAATGAGCTGAAGCCCATGGGGTGATGTGGGTTAACCCTGGTGTGCAGTTCTAACCCCAGCTGGTTCATCTTCCCCCAGCATGGGGGAGAGAATTGAAAGGATAAAAGTGAAAAAACTCATGGGTTCAGACAAAGACAGTTAAATTGGCAAAGCAAAAGCTGTCTGTGCAAGCAAAGTGAAACAAGGGATTTGGTATTTCCCATCAGCAAACAGGCATCTAGCCGTTTCTAAGAAAGCAGGGCTCCGTCACTTGCAATGATTATTTGGGAAGACCGTAACTGAATTTTCTGCTCTTCCTCATCTTTCCCCACTTTTTATTGCTGAGCACAGCCTCACCTGCTGTGGGATATGCCTGTAGTCAGTGGAGTCAGCTGTCCCAGCTCTGTCCCCTCTTGACTTCTTGCCCAACCCCAGGGTACTCACTGGCAGGGCTGTGTGAGGAGCAGGAAAGGCTTTTATTCTGTATAATAATTGCTCAGCAATAGCTAAAACATCTCTGTATAATCAACACTGTTTCCAGCATACAATATAGCACCACACAAACCACTATGAAAAAAATCAACTCTATCCTAGCCAAGACTAGTACATGGTGTGATGATCAGCACAGACTGGGGGCAGAATCTCTGGAGCCTCTCGTAGCCACCTCCATGAAATTTCTATTTCAGATTTGTCCTTCTGGCAAGACACCTTTCACTACAGACTCACCTGAATTCCTGCAGTTCACTCCTGCAAACTCTGGGCCCTTAGGTTAGATATGGACCATTAGATATAATTAGCACTAAACCACTCTCTGGACATTCCCACTAAAGATAAACATATCCTGCCTTTTTTATGCGGATGTGGAACTGAAGCTGATACAAAATAGATCCTGAATACACTGAGGGCAGACATGGCCCAATGTTGATTCGAGTTGCTTGACTATTAGACTCTCCCAATATTTCTCACTCCTTTACACAGCTTTTTAGATTGACTTGGCACTGTGATAGCATGGCCCTGTAAGTTCAGTTATGTGCGCAGTAAACTCATTTTCTCCCACTATATCCTGTTTTGTGGCTATTTGCTTCACACCTACTCTCCTTGTGCAAGGGAGCATGGAATAACCCAAGACAAAATCCATTTCCCTCAAGACCATGCAGTGTTTCCTGCACAGAAACAATTACAGATCTCAAGAAGAAGAAGTAATTAAAATTTTGATGCTGGGACAGCAGAACTGCTGATGTCAAATTTTTCAGATACCATCACTACAGGTGAAAAGGGGAAAAGCTATGGAAACCATGCCCTAACTGATAATCTCAGTTGATACCTTCAACCATTTAGCCTTCTCTCATGTGTACTGTCGATGAGCGAGCTCAGTTATGTTGTAACTGCATTTTTAATCTATGTTTCCTTTTTAGCCATGATTCTTCCTACTTTTTTATCACGTTTGTGAGCAAGCAATGGACTAGTCTAGTCTTGTGATTATTAATGACTGAACCCTGAACTGAAATGGCTTGCATATGCTGTGCTGCATCAGGACCCTTTGAACATGTCAAACTTCACTCTCCTCTCACTTCTTATATAGTAATAAATAATGGTATGCAAAATTCAAAAAATAGAAATAAGAATGTAGCAGAAAAAGACAACCTTATTTTGCTAGAGAAAATCATCCTTATTGCCAAAAAGATGGACTACCTTGTAATCTCCTACTCTGACACACAGGTTCCCTTTTTTCCAAAACAAGCAAAAAATACTAGTGAAAATTTCTTTCCATTTCAGTGATGTTGAGCAGCTAAAGTTCTAGCTGTTTTTCAAAATCCACACTGTAGGAAGAGAGTCCTAATGAATAACAGAGGCCAGGTAACATTACTTAAAATACCCAAAATCTACTGGTTTCCAAGGAAGAATGCAGTTTTATACACACCATTAAAACAGTCCCTGCTCAGAAATACAATAATGTATTTTGGTCTAGGACTTGAGTTTTGGTGGAATGATGCTGTGAGACTAATCACACAACAGCATGGCTTGTACGATAAGCCGAAGGAAGACACATTGATTACTGAACATTCTGTAAGGGTCATGCATACAAGCAGCTCCAGTGTAGTTCATCATCTGGTACCAAGGCTTAGAGTTCAGGACATCTGTGCTTTGCTTTCTCTTGTAAGCCCTTTCCCACAGAAGCAGCACATAACACTCCATGTGAACAAAGCAAAGTCAGCTGATTAACATCTGTTGGTTTGATTAAAGACGTATAGACTGCAAAATTTCAGGTTCCTGTAAGACAAGCTTGCTCTTGTAACAAAGCCAGGCATTGTGTAACAAGCTGCCTTTGCCATACCTGCTCATATTATTCAGAATCATGTTTCACACCTGAAAAGGGGGACCCAAGCTGCCTGGAGTGGTTGTGTAAATTCCCTTTTATGTTCAACCACTAAAAGATATTAGTAAGCATGCCAGCTACTGTTCTTACTACACAATAATGCAATAGGAATTTTAGACTTCAGTTTATTTTGGGCAAGTGAGATTTAGGCAATGAGTACGTTGGGACTGCTTTGTTGGTATTCAAGCTGCTCATAATGTGGATATAATTGTGCTGGTAATTGCATCATGAATGACTGCAGGCACCTTGGAGCAAATTTTGTATCAAAGTAGGTGTCAGAGTGCAGACGTCAGAGAACACAGGGGTCCTCTGCACATTTCAAACAGATTCTCATGTCACCATAGAGTGGTGTACAAATTTGAAGGAGCACAATAATATTCTTGTCAACAAGACTCTTGTCTGTGGTAGATGCTTTTTCCTCTGGCACCTAAGTACCAAATAGGTTTAGTTTTGTCACTGGTTATCTTCTACCACCACGATTCAGGTTTAGAACAAAGAGAACTTCAAGCAAGGTCAAGTGTTTTACCTGAGCAGCATAGGATGCCTAAAAGCATGGCACATGAGTGGAACCATCACAACTTACTCCATGAACCATTTCTGTCACCAGAAGAAGATTTTTTTGGAAGGATACTGGTAATCTGTGGGTAAACAATTAGGTTGGCTGATGATCTGCCTCAGAAGTCTTGTCACCGTATCTTGCGTAGGCGTCTACAGGATGCGGGGAGCAAAAGAAGCTATCCACAGTGCTGTGTTAGCAGAGAGCCATAATCAGCTGCATGTGGGACATACCAGGAGAGCAAAACAGCCACATCACTTTTGAATCAGAGTTAGATCATGCCTGCCTTCAGTTCAGTGTAAGGACATACGCTATATCAGCTTCAGTGTTTCAGGACAGCCCCAGTGCTACAGCCACATTTCAGACATCTGTGCATACTCAGCCTCTGCAGTGCACTACATGGCTGTTAAAGAAAACAGCAACATCTTTACACTTAAGGCTCTGGTGGGAATCCAGGTGTTGGAAGCAACTGGCCCACGAGAAAGAGCTTTTTTAGTTGCAATATAGAGAATTACATCACAGGCAAATAAGAAATTCAAGACCTACCGTTTTCTACCCAAGTGACAAAGATCTATAAAGGCTGAAACAAATATGCTAGATCCCTGACACAGCAGCAGAGATTTTACTGGTCCTTCTTTGGACTGGAAAAATAGTCAAGTCAAACACAGATATGTCTGGCTGAACAAAGCACAGTGTCAGTGATGAAGACTGGCTAGTTTTTCAACTAAAGGAGAATAGGATAATTAGTTTTCCTTCAAAACAGTGCAGGAGGGAACTGGGCTGACACCTGACCAATGTGAGTGATAGGATGCCACTTTCATTGTGAAGATACAGAGGTATTTCAGCTGTGTCCCCTAGCTGCTGAAAATAACCCTCCTAAAGTTTGCCCTATGTGCTAGCACAGAACTTCATGCAGACCGTGGCCAGGAGAACTCTGCAGGTAGGCATCATAGTCCAGAATAAAAAATCTGGTTCCAACTTAATTTTCTGATGCATCTTAAAGATACTTAAAGTCCTGTGACTTTCCTTCGATAACTCTCAGGGTAGCTAAGGTGAAATTGTCACCGCAGTTCTATTTGCTGAAATCACTAGGTGATGGTGGCAAGAAATAACACCAGCTGATAAATGTGTTTCTCAGATACTTGAAATCTTTCAAAAAATCCACCAGTCCCTGTGAAGCACATTATCATCACCAGGCTAATTATACCCAAAGCTGATATTCTAAAGAAGTTCAGGGATTTCCTTTTATATAAGAAAGTGAGATGATTAAATGCCCTTGCAGTGTCTATTTCTTTCAACAAGTAGATTTTTGCAGAACTGTTACAGTCTGAAACATCCCAGATGGTGCTTTCCAGTTGCACTGGAGCATGTATTTTCTGGTAATTGCACAGCTTACCTAATTCCCTTGATCCTGAAGTCTATTCTCTTGTAACAAACTTTTCTAAAGGGAAGCATCTGTTTTATGCAAAACCACTCTTGCCATTTTGAAGGGGTTGGGATGTGGAGCACATAAGAAGCATGATTTTGAACACTTGGAGTGACTGTAGGGACCCATCTGGAAATTATAAATAAAATGTAAAACTTGAAAAAATTACAAGTAAATGGTAAAACTTCAAAAATTGTGAATAAAAGGTGAGTATAGAAGGACACTGAAAGCCAAGATTAGCCGAGGACATACAGAAAT
This sequence comes from Oreocharis arfaki, assembly GCA_013398015.1. Taxonomy (NCBI): domain Eukaryota; kingdom Metazoa; phylum Chordata; class Aves; order Passeriformes; family Paramythiidae; genus Oreocharis; species Oreocharis arfaki. Next base: position 256,690 of record VZRR01009253.1, read on the forward strand.
GATTTGTAAATCAGGCCTCTGTGTACTGTGGCCTCTTGTCTCCCCCAGGTTACAGATAACTTTGTTCGTAAATCTTTGTTGCTTTTTATCTTTTTTATCACAGTAAATTGCAATGTGCCACAGCAATCTGTTTAACACTTCACTAAGGATTCTGCCTAGTGCACCAACACGAACAATTACTGCACATGGCTAAATGCTTAATCAGGTATGCGGAATGAAAATAAGATTTAGTGATACATCTGTGATAGCACTGTGTTGATAAAAGCAATCACTAGAAGCAGAGGCATTTTTTTCAGTACCTGAACACAAAATCTTTGGAAAAGGAACCAAGTTAGGCCCTGTGAGTAAATTTGAAAGACTTTTTTCCCAAAAAAGATCGGCAGAAGCTACTGAGGTTTATGCAGGGGAAAGGGAGTTTGCAGACTCCTGGGAGTGGGGGGGAGCTCTGAGGAATTATCCTAGGAAATTAACTTCACAGATAACTTCATCGAACAAATTCCTTTCCAGTAAGAACAGCCTGGTGCATTGACAGAACTCTCAGTGTATCTTGATCTCTTTCAAGAGTGCATGGTAGTTCTCAAAGCTTTTAAAGCTCTGGGATTTTTTGTACTGGAAGCTTTGGAATTGCTGTTGAGCGTGATGGGACTGCGTGTGGGAGAGAAGGGATTTGTGCCAGAGACATGTGGACAGCAGGGTGAGTGTGAGCCAGATATGTCTGCAACGAACAGCTATTTCTGGCTGCTTGGGACAAGGACACCTGGACTTCAACACGAAAAGAAAAAGAAATTAATGAAGTTGAAAGGACGAAAACCCTCTAGGATATTGCAAATTACCTGATATATCCTGTTTGTACTCTTCAGTGACTCATGAATAACACAAGATCACACTGGTAGCTGACATTAGAACAAGCTATAAGTTAATGAACTGACATTGCAATTTTTAGTTTTGAAAAAAAAAAAGAGTTGAGTGTCAAATAGCCACTGCAACTTTTTGTCCATACATTTTATCTCTTTCCTCTGAATAACGTAGAGGGGAGGCATAAAGTTTTATTTGAAAATGTATATGCATTGTCTGGCAATCAATTATTCAATTAATACTCTGATCTAAATAATGATGCAGCAATGATGATGAGTATTTTCATCATTAGTGAAATGGCTAACTTTAATGAAAAAGACAGCACCATCAAAATAAAGTGTCACATGCTTATCTTTATTCGGTTGTCGTCTTTATTTGGTTGTCTCTCTAATTTATATTTTTTAATTAAAAAAAGGTATCAAGCTAACTGAAACAAGAAATCAAAGCCTAGTTTTCCTGCAACCACACAAATGCCATATTGTGCATTTCCTTCAGCAGAACCAAAATGGACAAGGCTGCTTTTGTCCATCCATCAAGATACTCTATGACAACAGACACGGAGATCAGTTTAAGAATCAGGTCACAGTTCTGTGTTTCTTTTGTGTCATTTACTCTGTGTTCCCCACCATCACAAATGAGGTATTAAGGAGTTACATGGTCTTCATCACATCACCCATAATTCAGAAAAGTTTCTCCCAAGGCTGCCCCGAGGACTCCAAGCCAAATGTCAGATCCAGGACACGACAAATACCTTCCTTCATCCTCAAAAAAAATCAGGTTCATTGTACAAGAAGTCCATATGTATGAGCACAGAGAAACAGCAAGCCAGCCCCACACTGGAACTGAATGATTTCTGCAATTCCTATCAACTCACCTTTTGGGCAGTTTTGACCTGACACATTTTATGTGGCCCATGACTTGCCCACCTGCCTGGTAGCCCAGAGCACAATGTCCACACATCTACACAGTAGCCACGTTTCCAGTGCCTGTAGAAATTGTAAGTGGACATCTCAGTCCATCCTTCTGTAACTCCACAGAAATAAAGATAAGTCTGGCAGCAGCTTCACCTACTGCTGGACTCTGTGCATCAGGCTGTTCATGGAGAGTGATTGTCTTCATGTCTTAAAAGTGTGCCAAAACCTGCAGCAATGTGGGCAAGGTAACGCCTTCAGCACTTAATTGACTGGTGTATGGATAAATAATAGTCGTAGCCTGTGGCTTTCACACGTTGGGGAAGAGCTGGCTGCTTTCACAGTACACAGACATGCTTCCTAATTCCCTTAGCACCACTGAGGGAGGCCCTTTTTCTGATTTCATCTGGTTTTGAATACCTCAAGTGCAAAGACATTGTTCCTTGTGTAAACATCCATTAACTCTAATGCATGCCTGGACCTGCCCCAGCTTCCTGAATCACCAGCTCAGAAAGCATGAGAAAGGAAAACATGACAAATGCCACTGCAAGGTGAGCTGAGTCCATCTCCATGACACAGAAACAGAGGGGTCTCAAAATATTGTCAAGCCTTTACTGTCAGATACGTTCAATTTTACATCTAAGCCATCCCTAGCAGGACCTTCATCGGTATAGTTAATCTTTTCCTATCTCCCTGATGAATCTCAACTAATTAACTCAATGTCTCCTGTGGGTTTTGCTTTATAAAGCTCTTTTGCTGTTGCCATTTTGGACTAATTTATCTGCACCTTTTTTGAAAGGAGGTATGCCAATAGGGAAGCATTGGTCCAGATAAAGCCTAATAAACACAAATAAAGTATTTTTTCTTGAATTCTAGCTAGAATGTTTTTGACTAAAATCCAGAATCATGTTTCTCTTATTTTTTCACTCATTTATTGCTACCTTATTTTTTTAACTTGTTTATTACTTCAACCAATTGTCCTGTACATTGGAAAGGTCTTCTTTTCTTTTCTTTGAATTTTTCTCTATTGAATTCAACTAATTCAATCAGTTGATTTCTGACTTCTCCACTTTTCAAAGGTGTTTAAAATGCTGATCCTTTCTTCTAGTCTACAAGTAACCCTTCACAGACTTCTGCTATTTGCATGTTTTGTAAACGTGTTCTCCAGCCTCTAATCAGCCAAGTCAATATTGAAAGTGTTGAGTGATACTGGCTGAAGTCATCCTGCCGAGATCCTACTTACATGCCTAACAGAAAATAGGAAATAACTACTGTTTGGGTGCAGGTTTTCAAGCAATTCTGCATCTACTGATCTTGACCTAACTTTGACCTAGGAAAGCCAAAATACTCTTTTCCCATTCTTTATGGATATGGTACATGGAGCTTGTATTTTAAAAAAAACTTTCCTAGAGGCAAAATATGTCACTATTATTGTTTCCTGCCTATCCATCACACGACTTATTCAGAAAGGAAGAAAATTAGATTTGGAACTAGCTTGGGCTCAATCTGCTTTTGGCAATCTGTTCTGACTGTTTTTCATCATATTATTAATTATTGTATTTTTATTAATGTTTCTCATTCCTTTATTGCTTACAATTTTGTTTTGTGTAAGAGGAAGTTTCTGTATCTTCCTGGAGCCCTAAGGTTAAGCTTGACTGATTCATGGTTCTTCAGAATGTTACACATAAAGCATCCATTTAGTCCAGTGAAATCTTTCTGGCTGAACAACAGTGATAGGCACAACCAGGGAAATTACATCTGTGATTTATGTTACATTAGGGAGTTATGGTAAAAGCTGTCTAATATATGATGGCAATCAATGCTGATGTTCAAACAGGTATATATTTCAGGACACAGAAGAATATAGGGCTTTCCACCCCGAGACTGATAACCTCTCTCATATTGAGAGTACTCCATATTCTAGGTATACCAGGTTTTCTGAAGCCCTTTTGCTGCAAAAGGTAAACTTGCTCAGATATGCAAAATATCCTTTTACTTTCGTGGCTGCAGTCATGCTTTTCTCTTTGAAACTTCTGTTACAGTTACACATACACAGAGCTATGGACAGCTTCTGCACTTCAGTCCCCAGGATCCAACATACTTCTTGAGTGATTTATACAAAGCTTCTACAGATTATTAAGGGAAACCTTACACACAAGACTAGCATCTGAAACTGTAATCACACATCTTCAAATATCCTAGCACTTAACCTCACCCATCCTCTCCCTCTGCCTTTCCAAATAAATCTGTGGAAACAGATAACCTTGAAGGAACTGTATGACAATATCTAGATTATGAGGAAACCCCTGGAAAAAAAGGGTCTTTCCAACTACGTATTCCTTTTTTGTTTCATCTCAAGGCAATCATTTTCAGGAAGGATTTTATGGTAGATCAGAAAGCACAGTCCTGCTATGGATTCCTCATTCATACCAACACTAAATCCACCATCTTTATCACCAGAAAAGCTGTGATAATCCAGTACATCATTAATTAAAGGAGGAATGAGAAAGCAGCTCAATTTCCAGGATACTTTAGGAAAAAGAAAACCAGAAACACGAAGAAATGGTTGCATAAGGGTTCAAAGCTAATAAACCAAATATTAGCAGGCAAACAGATTTTTTTTTTCCCAACCAGATATATAATATATAGGGAGTCTATTTTCTTCAGTGAACTGCACATCTGAAATAGACTGCAGACTTCCCGACTGGGCAAACTTTTCCACCGAAGTTATATGGATAGGGACAAGATTCTGATTTCTTGGTTTTTTCTGTGTGTGCAGTTTCTTCTATGACAATTCATGTGAAATAATTAGGAGCTGCAGCAGAAGGTGTGAACATCACTTGTACAGAAGCCATGTGTCATGCATGTTATACCTTCGAGCTGACAAGAATTTTGGGAGGAAAGAGAGAAATTGAAAATCATTAAAATAATTTCTAGAACCATGAGCTCATATTTACACTAGGAAAGGGGTTTTTTCTCTTTTAAAGCAGGCCAAATTTCTTAATATAAAAAGATTCATAACTACCTACACTGAGGAAATTGCTGAAGGGGACACAAGGATACAACCAAGGGAAATCCCAAGAACCAGGGGCACACTGAAAAGGTAGTTGGTGGGAGTGAGAGAGGTTAGGAGGTTCTGAAAGGAAATGTGGTGCTAGATTAAACAGGGATCAAATGGGAGCAGGAGACTTGGATCATAGCAAGGAAGGAGTCAGAAGAACCTAAAGGAAAATTGATATGTTGTGAGAGTTGTGTATCTCATCTCAGAGTCTCAGGGTACAAAAACGAAGTCTTCTATTGAATGGGAAGGGTACATTTTTATATATGCACCAAAGTCTGAATTTTTCAGACTCAGAAACACAAAATCAATAATAAGACCATATAGAAAAGCTCAAAGCCAGAAAATCATCGGAATGTTTTTAATAATTTTCATGTAACTGGTTTGGGAATAACATCTTTGATATTTTTTAACAATTGACATTAAAAACTACAGTGGCTTGTAAAACAGAAATAACTAATGCTATAAAGTGTTTTCAACAACCTGACTCAAGTAGAGGTCACGTTGAAAATGTAAACTTTTAATCAGGAGATCAATCTGTAGGGATATGGGGAATTAACTATGTCCTTTTCTTGATTAGTACGCTCTGGCAAAGGCCCTTCAGTAGAAGGAATGTGAATGAACAGGACAAGTAGATTAATTACAATGTATGACTTCCAGACACATTATTATTTAATCTTTGCACTTTTCAGTTGGCTTTCATCATCAGTCAACAAAAAAATTTCTTCATCATCATCTGTTTGCTATTTACAAATCTAACTCAGTCATCATCTCAGCCTCCAGAATTCCAGGTCGCGCTGTACTCCTTCCTTTTCTGCCAACAATCTTTATGGAACATAGGAAAAAATTGGAAAGCTTTGGCTGGTGAACATGGCATGATCATAATACTGTTTCTACACACAACTGAACATCCCAGGCTGTGCCTACTGAGACTTGTATGATGACATCATCAGGGATGATGGCTCTTCTTATGCAATGTTTCATCATTGCTCTGATGACTCCAGAATCTCTGTGTAAGGGAGGCATTGTATCCACAGGAAAAGTACTGAAGATGGATTAGAAAAACGTATTTTCAAATTTACTATCTATCCTAAGGGGAAAAAAATTGTATTTGTGCCTAAAATGGATTTGCAGTCTTCTACTGGACAGAGACCGCAAGACACATTTTGTTGTCCCCCACAGCACCAAGGAAGAGTAAGGCAGGCATCAGCTTTCCTTTGTCCTCTCTCCTTTGTATGGAATTCTTTAGAAATGTTACTTTGATGTCATTTCAGCGCCTGCAATGAGTCCACCTCTTCCACGGAGAGTAGGAAAAGTATGTAAAGCACAAACAGGAACTACAAGACAATGTACTTCATCCAAATAGCTAAAATTCCTTGAAACAATAGATGCGCAAAAACAAAAGACCTCTTGATTTCTTTGTGTATCACATTCAAGCACTGATGTTCATGAGCGTGGAACAGGGCAAAGTAGATCTATAATGTTAATTTAGTCCCTAATCTATTTGTTTGGATGTAGTCCATATGCTTCTATTCTGTGTTTTCTAATGAGCTTACCTTAATAGGAACAAACCATGCTGATTTCTCTACAGCAGATTTTTGCCTTTGATCACTGGAAGAAGTTATTACAGAGATCTGGTACAGCATGGTGAATTTTGTTGCTGTCTTATCATGCAAATAAAAGTGTTCTCAAGTGTACAAAATTTTCTTCAGTGACTCCATTTAATCTATTTTTCCTAATTTTTAATTACCTGTATAAAGCAGAAAATAGATAAATTCCCATTTATGTTTTTCTATGCAAAAGCACATCATATCAAGAAAAATGATTTATTATTCACTGCATAAACTGAAAATGAGTGGAAAGCAAACAAAAGTAATAACTTAATCATCTCAGCCTAACGTGGTTCTTTTTCGGTGAACAGGAAAATGAAGAAAAAATATTTCAACTTTACTTATATTTCTTCTGAAGTCTCTGAAAACCTTTCCACTAAATGCTTAGTGATTAGGTCCTGCTGATTTCAGATCCAGCATCTCACAGGATATACTTAATATGTCAGAAAACTGGACTCAAAATACTAAAAATGGAACTACTTAATATGAAATTTTGTTGACTATGAAACACTTTGTTTTGAGAGATACAGAGAAAAGCATAAGAGAGGAAATTGTGGGTTCTTTTCCTTCTCAGTTCAACTACCTCTATACACGACTGAGTACCCCAGGGAGCATTTTTAGCTCACCATATGCAGATTTCCGTACATATTCAGCTAAAGTATCTGTTCCTATGAAGTGTACATATTCAGCTAAAGAATCTGTTTCTATGAAGTGAATAGGAGAGCGGTTTTTTCCAAAATTTTTCAGTCCTTCCATGTGTGACTCTCAGCACACTCACACAGTTTGGAAATGCATTCTGCTATGAGTAGTAAATAAATATTCTCTGTGCTTTTCTTACAAGCTGAAGCTGGAGAGGAAAGAATGAGTAGAAACAGTGAAACACAAAGTTCAATGAAACTGAAATAGTGAAGGGGAAAAAAAAGCCTAACAGCTTTATCCATGAGTAATGTAAAAAAAGAGAGTAGAGAGTTTTGTGAGCTTGCTGTTGAAAAGTCTGTCAAGAGCAGATGAAGCTGAGTAGGTCAAGTACAGGTCAGAAACTGTTCAGCTTGCACTGCTTTTAAGTTTTATAGAAGGCAGCTCTCATTCGTCAGAAAGTCAACAGGACAAAAATATCCTCTGTAAGTAGCTTAGGATCAGTCAGTCTTCCTTCAGTATGCAGATAGTCTCACAAACAAAAGCAAAGACAAAATTCTCTGTTATTGTGAATAAGGATGGTGTAAGAAAAACAGAGGTACGGAACGAAAATGTCCTGTTATATGATCTGCAAAGCCAGTCATTTTTGTCTTGTACCTAATGCACCAACGCAATGAAAAGTTCCTGAGTTCAGCTAAAAACCTCAGGGGCAAGCAAGCCAATTTCTTCGAGTCACTTCAGCCAAGACACACACGAAATGCCCCACTCTCCTCACTGAAACACAGCCTGTCTCGCCTGTGAACCAGAGGAGTTCATTTCTCTCAAAAGTCTTCTGTCTGCGCTTGTAGACCAAGCTGGGGAACAACATTTCAACATCAGTAAACTGTGAATGAGAGTCTAAAACAAGCCTTAAAATAATTTCTTGCATCTCAGTTGATCCCCATGAAAAAACATTTCTGTAGATCCCTGAGATGGAATCCTTCATACGAGAGCTGATGAAAAAACAAAACTCAAAGGGAAAGTGTGAACAAAAATAATAGGACGCAAAATTTTAGACAAAATGGGTTCAGTTACTTTGTGTAAGCACCACATACAACCATCACTGTTTATGGATTCAGAGATTCAGGGAGTTTTTTACACCAATTGCATACACAGGCGTAGGCTTAATGCTATTCTAAGGCAACAGGATTCTCTCGTACAGGCTAATGTAGATATAAATTGGGGCACACGCAACTGGTAATTAAGTGTCATTGGCAAATCCAGAGAGATTCACTGCCCAGAAGCTTCCTGAGGCTGGGAATGCCATGTCTGGGATATGTTGAAGCTGTGACCTGGGGAACTGTGGTGGAAATCTTTCTCACCTCTTTCTCTACTACATGTGCCTTGCACCAAAGTGATTTTAGACTTTTAACGTGATTCATTGGCACCATCGCCCTTTCTTCCCTCTCGGGGTCTTCCTGCCCCTTTTAATTTAGAATATAGGAAGGAGTGTGCACATGCTTCCACACAAGGAAGTCACAAGATATGCTCAGGTTCCCAAGGCCCTGCCTGGGGTGAGTTGCCCCGCTTTCTACAGCACGTGCAACAGAAATATCACCCAGAGAGGCACTGAGGAATACATCAGTGTGATGTACAGGACGGGGATATCCAGGAGCATTTTGTGTAGGAGAAGCCATGTCATGCCAAAAAAGCTTGGCAAGCCGGCTGGCTGGTGTGACAATAGACAGGCAGCTGCAGGTCCACTGTAATCTACAGAATTACAACTGCATTGTTAATTTTTATGAGATTATTCTCAGAATCAAAGTTAAACTTGAAGAGATTTGGTGACCTTTATGGAGAGCACTGCTTAAGTTAGTCGGTCTGCAGCATGCCAACAAAGCTTAAATATGGGTGCTGCACCATCAGACATACCGACCCTAAGTCCTTTAAGTATTTACAGAGCACTTACTTTATAAACACAGTGTTCTTACAGGCACTTGAGGCTGTGAAGTGTCAACAAATATTTATACTGCTGTGGAAAGAGGTCCTTCACACAAGTGTAGGGGGAAGCTTTGGAGTGCAAAGTAAATTAAAAACTAACTGTGTGTGTGTTGTGTCTCTTCCCTGCTCTACACTCTCTTTGCTTTGGCTCCAATCCAGACTGAAATCCCAACACTCTCCACAAAGGTGAGAAAAAGCTGTCTATGGGACTTAGTCTTTTACCTCCCAGACTTGAGCTAAATGCAAAACAGGAATGTTTTCCATTTTTTAATGGAAGACTGTTTTGCAAACAAAGACGTATAAATAAACAACTATGTTTGCTGTTCGGAGAAAAGAATTACGAAGAATGGCTCCTTGCCACCTGGGTGGAAATCCCATTAGCTGCAACAATTCACTGGATATGGTGAAAATGGTAGTTTCACACAGTGCTTGTTATTGATCCATAGTTATCCACCAAAATACAAGACAAAGGAGGGCTGCACTTAGTGTGCAAAACAAAGAAAGGAAAGCATGATCCAAAAATGCTCATACAGCACTGAGTAGCTGCACCTCCCAGGAAATCGGCTAAAACTGAAACAAACAAAACAAAACAAAACAAAACTATAAAGCAAGCCAGTATCCTCACCTCAAGAAAATTAAAATCAAAATCAAAAAAAGTGGAGGCTGGTGGTTTCTGAAACACTGTAATGGTGCTCTATAGACTGGACAACATGTGGAAAGCATGAACACAACACACTGGCTAGACAGGCTCTCTGTGCTTCAATCTCCGTGAGATGGTGAACCATGACAATGCTGTCATGATTCTTTTGAGAGCTGCATTTTTCCCTGCAGTGCATAGCCCACTAAGACAAATAAAACAACAGAAATATAATCCTCATGAGTCTCTGAGGCAATATAGGCAAATAAATAGGTCTTGTTTTTCAGAAATTTCATTTTTCAACCCCAAGAAACAAAATTTTTTACAGAAAGCAGAGGCTTTTTAATGAAAAATCACGTTTCATCCACAATCCAACTTTGTGTCAACAGAGTTAAAATGAAAAATCTCTCTGGCAGATGAATTTCAGGCCTATTTTCTTAAGAGGCCAGATCCAATCATGGTATAAATCATCACAGTCCTATTGAGCTCATCACTATGTTTACACCAGCTCTGGCCTTACATCGATTATAACTGAGTGGACACAAACATGAGTTTTAATTGTCTGTGATACAAGAGAGATCTCTGCTGCTGAAGTACAGCTCTTTAGCAATAGTTCATTTTATAGGAGTTTAAAAAAAGAATAAAAGGACTAAAAAGCCAGCTTAAGATGAGTATTTTTTAATTTTATCAGCAAACTTCTGAAATCCCAGAATGTTTCTTCTTCAGGTACTTTCAAGGGAGGAGAAAAAGAAAGAGCAAATTAAAAGGAAATAAAACCACCTCAGAGAGTGCAGCCTGAGGCTGTAATTCTGCTTTCAAGAAGAGACTTTAAAAAGAAACCTCAGAAAAGCCTTCAAATATCAGGTAAAAGAATATAAAAGTCATTCATGCTGTGTTTGATGTGGTGCCCTGACGTGGATCTTGGAATCAGTTTTATCAGCTGCAACTGAATTGAGATGAAGGAGATGATTCACACAGCCTCCCCACCTCAGGCTGGAGAGCATCAGCACAGGCAGCCCACAGTCAATAGCTGATCTGCTATCAACAGGGGAGAAGCCTGGCTGAGAGCCTCTGGCTTGTGCAGTTTTGCAGCTCTCGTAGAGTGCCCATAAACATATGTATCTTTGGAAAACTATCATGTGTTTTCAACTTCCTGAAGAATTCTTGTAAAATATAACTGAACCACATTACCCTTTGTCCTGCGCTTTTATTCCACTAATGGACAAATTGGGAGGAGGCTGAGAACAAATGTGCTATTAATTACCCAGATGGCTTTTTAATAGAACCTTGGATGATTGCGCAGCCACTAAACATTGTCCAGAAATTTCTTAATAACGCTGGTGAACGAAGCATTCCTTGGGAGAGAATAAAGATGCCATTGACCGGGAGGCTAAGTTATGTCAGGTTAGTTTAAGAGATAGCGGACAAAGGGTGTGTATTGTATGGAAGGAATGACAGGCTGTATCCTAGCTGTCCGGCTCCTCCAGCAATGACAGATTTTCTAATTCACTGCAGATTCTCATAAAAGTGGGTGGTCAGTTCTGGTGAACCAAACAGTGGACCTATTGATAGTGGGTGGGAGAGACGTAATTTCGAATTAACCTGGGTTGATTTAATACAGCAGAGAGTCTTAGTATCAGCATAAAATTAGGATTAATACATTAAATGTTAGGTCAGAAAGTTAAATCCCATTGTTGAAAGACCTACACGCAGTCAGTCAAGGCTCAATATGAGGATTCCAGTCAATCAGGGCTACAGGCTGGAGTGTGCCACGCTTCCACGGCAGCAATGATGCACGCAGAAATCAGAAACTGAAGATATTTTCCTGTCTCTCTGCAAACAGTAACATTAAAAATTCACATTTTTAATGTGTCTATGTCCATATTAATCTTCCCTTCACCTGATATCATAATGGATAAGAAAATAACTGGCTCAGGCTTGTCCCACCATACGGGGGATGATCTCACATAAAAAAGAGCAGTTCATCGTGTCCACTTCTGCATTCACTTTCACAGAAGATTTTTGATACACCAAAATTTGTATGGGATATTATTCTACCCAGCATCATTAAGTTCCTCAGGCAGTAAGAATTGAACTCGGGAGAAAGAGAACTGATCTGGCTTAGAGCTTTTCCTGCTAGTAACATATTAAAACAAACAAACAAACAGCCCTAAACAAACAAAACAAACAACAAAACCCCGACCTAACAGCTGGGTAAATTATGATAACTGCAATAAGGAACACGTAGCATTAAACACACCAGAGCTGGTACCAGCAAACCAAATACAGTAAGTGAATCATCTGTAGTTGACAATAAAACAGAAGCCAGTAATATCACATATAAGAAAATCACTACATAAAAACAGACAGTCTGTGAGCATCTACTAATGTTTGCTTTTTTGCTTCAAATACTAGGATTAGCAGGAACTCCTTCCATGCATATTTTACAAAGATATAATAAGAAGTCAGAGAAATTTCTTTTAGCAGCACTCCCACTCTTTCAGGCCAGCTGACATTCCCTGAGCTCTCAGCACATTTCACAGACCACTAAGGGAAGGTTAGAGACCAACAACTGCAAATCCAGCACGCTGTAGTCCACCTACTGTTGCAAAAGGCTACATTCTCTAAACTAGTCAAGGTCTTGCAATTGCTCTCCCACCTGAACATTTGACAGCTCAGGTTGCTTCTTCCTTGACTACACCATCCTCTGCTTATCCCTATTAATTTTATAGTCTCCTGAATGTTTGCCTTCCTGTGCTTACATTTGTGGGCAATGACTGCAGGATCTCATTCTAAGGAAAAAAGTTTCTTATTCACATAATTTTGTCGCGGGAAACTGGCAGTGAAAAAAGTTACTAATCCAGACAGGGACAACGGAAGGGTTTTATAAGGCCATCCTACACAGGAATTATTGTGGTTAAAATAATTGGCCCATAACTAGGGTCAAAATTGTGGTTTAATTTTTACGTATTTTAGCCTTTATAAATGCTTTTACCATCATTTTAATTTATTTGTCATTAAGTCTTTTTGCCTCATTTTGGTATGTCGCTTTCAGCACTGTACAATAGTCTCTCTAATTAACCCAGTTCTTAGGCAGGTTTCTTAGTGAAAGGTAAGGTGTCACTTGTAAAAATAGATTTATGCTTTGTTTCTTTCTTTCTTCTTAATTTTTTTTTTTTTTTTATCACGCAGTGAGCCCATCTAGTATAGCCTTTACAGGTCAGGAGAAAATCTCCTAGATTTTGTGACCATAGCAGAAAAGCTATTGTTTCTTCTGCATTTAAGAAGCTGATGTATCCACACGTGCTTGCTGTATTTTCAAAGATTTGTAACCTTCACTCTCAGATTTTAGCAGTGCCACTGCAGGGCAATTGTCTGAAACAAAAAAACTCACCCACTGAAACTAAAGATAGCTTTACTACCAATGAGTCTCGTTTCCCTAGAGTATATCAAGTGCAGGCTATGCTTTTACTCAAGGAACTCCCATTGAATAAAAATATTTAATGCACTTGTGCTGCTTTTGCCCATCCTGGTTTGTTATGCTATTAGACAAATTATTGCAACACATCTTTACTTTCCACTGAGTTAGAGCCTTTTTGCATCTGTTCCACTCACCACTAAAACTGCTTTGATGTCAAAATAGACTGTGCTATTCTGGTCCAATATGAACAGCATTTTCCTATATGTCTACAACAGGGTGTATTACACCCACACCTGGGCATGGAATAGCACCTTCTCCAAAGAAGAGACTTCCTAGCACTGTTCAATGAAGAATCTCAGACTTATTGAAAAATGGGTTTCTAAGGAATGTGCTCATGCAGGTTCCCAGGTGAGCTCTCAAAATCAGTAAATCCCCATTTGTTTACTGGGAAAATGATGAAATTCAGCAAGTTTACATAGATTAGACATCTAAGCTAAAATGACCATAATGTTGAGGAAACTGGACAGGGAAATCACGTGCATCGTGGCTAATTCCAGTCAAATACCATATTATTAGGCAAGCTGTAGGATCGCCCTTTAACTTTCGGAAATAGATCCAATGTCATTACAAGCTGACCCACCAGTGGGGACTTCACAGGAGTGAAGTAGTAGTTCCAACAAAGTTGTAGTTCCAACAAAGCCAGATGCAAAGGTTGTGCGTGTCAAATGCTTTACTTGACAGTCACAAAGGTGATCCCATGGGTATCTGCACTGCCCTTCCCAAGATGATGTGTCAAGGTCAGAACTGTGGAAAAGAGTCTCCACTCTGCTGGATTTTATAGGTTTAACTCTGATTCCCCACAATATTCTGCCATCTGTACTTCCATTTAATTGCAACATACCAGTGGGATAAANCTCTGGAGTTCCAACAAAGCCAGATGCAAAGGTTGTGCGTGTCAAATGCTTTACTTGACAGTCACAAAGGTGATCCCATGGGTATCTGCACTGCCCTTCCCAAGATGATGTGTCAAGGTCAGAACTGTGGAAAAGAGTCTCCACTCTGCTGGATTTTATAGGTTTAACTCTGATTCCCCACAATATTCTGCCATCTGTACTTCCATTTAATTGCAACATACCAGTGGGATAAATGGAGAAGAACAATCAGTTCACACTGCACTGTCGGTGCACTTATTAGGGAAACAGGAAGCTCTTTGGTTTCCAACCTCTCTCAAAGACTGCAAAAAACAGTCTATCAAATGGTGGATGCTTTGTTCAGTATTTAGAGTATTAGAAACTGTTTAAGAGTAGGCAATTTTACAGATTTTGCCTTAAGTCTCTTAGTGAGCCCAAAGTAAACCTAATGAAAAATTCCTCCATGAGAAAAAAAAAAAGATAGGAAGGAAAATAAGAATTCATCAGCATGAAATATTTTTCAGAAATATGTATTTTGTTCTCAGTCCTTAAGTGTTAGCTCTGAGTAGAGCTACTTCTGAAAAAAGGTACTAGCACAGAAGTGGTAACTTAAGTACAACGAAGCATCAAGGAAAATATCTGCAGAGTGTGAGTTTGTCTTGCAAAGACAACATTGCTACTAATGTACAAAAAAAAATGTGATCCACGGGGTCAAGACAGAAGTTGTCTTAGCTCTAAATATCCTGGCAGTGTAACAAGCTAAGCTTGCTGTCTGCCAAGAAATACCTGGCCAATACAGTCTAACATCCTTTCCTGTTTTCTTTTGGACATATTTTTGTAATTGCTTGTCCTCAGGTACAAAGATGCTTACAGGAAGTCATTAATCTTTCATGAGACTATTCTACCATTTCTTAATTCAGAACAATAAAAGCTTGGAAAGGCATGCATTCTCATGTCACTGTCTACTTCAAGGGAAAGGAAGTTTTAATGGAAGACAAATCTGATCAAATGATAGCAAGAGATAATGAAACAACTGTGTTAAAAAGAGTAGTGTAACAGAGCAAAAGAAAAAGCTCTTGAACTTCACTCTTTTTTTCTCTGGTACAAGACCAGATGGGCTTCAAAAAATATTACAACTGAAGAAGATGTGATTAGCCCAGGATTTTTCATTCTCCTCTTCCTCATGCCCCCTCCCCCATCTCATCTCACATGCCCCCACCCCCTTTCCTCCAGATACAGGAGATAAAAACACTTCTTGTTTGCTATCTGAAGCAGGTGTGGTTGAGCCAAATGTAGAGAAGATGTCCAGCTGGAGGGACCCATCAGCCAGCTGCCCAGTGCAGGCTGCTTAGATAAATACCACCTGTTTCTAAAGAGCAAGGGGAGAGAGGGAAAGAAAAGCAAAACAAGCCTAATGGTCACAGAGCTGAAACCTGCTGATCCTCTGGTTATTGTGTAGGTGCTTTTGTAGCTGGTTAGTCCGCAAACTCAACATAGAACTCACAGAAATCAGCATATGCAATGTGCTTAATTTGAGGCTGAACTATGACGAGACAGTTTCAGACAATCAGGGGAAATAATCCAACTGATGCTCATAGCACATACGTGCAGAATGACGAACACCATCCAGGAGGAACAGAAGAGGATCCACAAAACACAGACTTTTACAGGTGCTTTCTAAATCAAGACCATGTTGAAGGAAAGTTTAGCAAATAATATTAAAATCATGAGAGCACTGAGATTATTTATATTCCTCTTGTGCTAAAAATGTAGATTCTACCTCACTGTGCATCAGTAATAAAACACAAAATGTTGCCATCCCTAAGAATAACAGCTTGCTTTTCTAAGTCAGTCTGTACAAAATGTCCTGTTCTTTTATTTAGAGCATCTTACAGATGCAGTAATCTCTTGAACATTATTTGATCTGAAAGCAATTATTAAGCAGTGATTACAACACATCTGTACTGCTTATGGCCATATATGATTCATTTGACTAAGACAGACTGTTTCCTAACACTGGGAGACATTTCTCTTTCTGCTCAAATATCCCCAAGGCAAAAAACTTTTTTTTCTTAGCAGCAGTGAAGCTCTGTGAGTGTTCACAATCACTAGATTGTGCTCACAAAGCTAGTTTGAATAGGACTGGAGAGGAATAATTACCCTTTTGAAATGTCTTTGTCCCCTTTGTTACCAATATTGTAGACGAAATTAGCCCTAACTTAGGAGAGCAGCGTGGTCCTGTGCTTAGCATTAACCTGAGCCTGAAAACGTGAACCCTCTTCCACGCCTGCTGCTCTGCATGGCCTGCGTGACCTTCAGTAATTCATTTGCTCTTTTTCTGCCTCAGTTCCCCATGTATGAAACAGATATCCAGCTACAGCAAAGGGAACTTCATTCATAGTCTGGATCTCATCTTAGAAAACTGACAGAAAATAAATGATAACAAATACGAAGTTCAAGGGTTTGAAGGTTCAAAAGGAAACTACAGATTTTGTAGGACCATGGTTTCAACTGCACTTCCTCAACTATTCATAACACAGAGGTTTCACAGAAGTGGCTGACAT
The DNA here is from genome assembly GCA_013398015.1 of Oreocharis arfaki. NCBI lineage: Eukaryota > Metazoa > Chordata > Aves > Passeriformes > Paramythiidae > Oreocharis > Oreocharis arfaki. Next base: position 273,273 of record VZRR01009253.1, read on the forward strand.
TTTTTTATATATATTGATTAGATAGTAAGCATATAAAAACAAAAGGTTTTGTGTGTAGCAACAGCTACATATCTAAGGTGTAATTTATTGAAAGTAAATGTCTTTATACTTTATTTAGTAAATTTTGCAACAGCCAATTTTTGGAAAATACATCTTTTCACACTCTTTCAAGTATTACCTTCTGTGGAGAGTTAAAACCCATCTCCAGCTTTGCCTGTGTATGATGCAAATGTTCTGCATCTGTGCAAGATGCTTTTGGGCGCATTCCTGGGAGGTGTCAGCTATAGCTTTCTGTGCTCAGTCAGCATCAGAAAACCATGGAATGAGAGGTGCCAGAGAAGAGTGACAGCAGCTTTTGTAAAGGGATGTCATAGAGCAAAAAAAAGTATTACAGCATTTCAAATGAGTGCCCTAACATTCGCATAAGCAAGAGTAATAGAAGCAGAAATTAGTACTAAAAAGTCATTTTCACAGCAAAGAAGTCACCAGGGATGTTCCAAGGGCCCTGTTCAAAGACAGGTGTCACTCAATGTCGCTCCTAGACAATGAGGAGGAAGAGGGGAGGCAAGGTCTGCTCGCCATCATACAGCTGCATGAACAGTTTGCCCACGTCTTTCCCCTTCTCAGACAGGATATTGTAGAGTGGAAAAAGATTCAGAGAAAAGCAACAAAGGTACTCAGTGGGAGAGGAGAGTGCCCAGGCAGGAATCAGTAAGGACTTTTCTGCCTGGAAAAGGCATCTGAGGCAGACTGTGATCAAGGTCTGCCTAACAAAGAGTGGCATGACATAGATAGAGATCAATTGCCCCTTGTGTCTTCCTAACCACAGTCTAAAAGGCATCAAATGAAATCAATAAGTGACAGGTCTAAAGCAGACAAAAGGTATATAGGTGTACACACATAACTAAACTTTGGAGGTCCCTCCTACCACGTGTAGTGTAAGATAAGAGCTTGCTTAGGATTTAAGTGAAGCCTTTGGACCCTAGGGTCTCTTGCACAAATCTCACTAAATAATTGTAATTTTTTCTTGGGTTTCTTTTCATTTTTGCTAGGTTTTATGTAACTGCATTAAATTATGCTTTAGCAATAAGCTGCACTGCTGAGCCATGCCAGTTTGGTAGCATAGTGTAATACTTTTTCTTCCACCTCAAAAATTGAGTTAACGGGGAAGGTCTTGATTCTGTAATTATTAATAATAATCATAGTGGATGACATGTAATTTTTGAATATGAAAGACCCATAAATTCTTTCTGCATTGCAAATACCTTGACCTTCTAAAGTGTCCATGTCAGCTTTTTTAAAAAATGAGCTATTCCTTTCCCCTGTCACTGTAAGAAAATGTTCTGTAGACACATTTGTAAGTGACAAATTATGTTTTCATTTCTCTGTGAGGAGAGTGATCCATTTCCCATAATTGATTATGTGTGTGTGTGTATATATATATATATGTATATGTATATATGCTGTAAAAATACAGTTTTTACTCTCCTAACTCCCTTTAAAGTCATTGACTTAACCACTAATTTATGAAAGCTAGTGACCAAGATTCTAGTCTAATTCTTAACATCCAAATAAATAGTGCACTTCAACTGAAATACTGCATTTTCCTTTCTGTTTCACCTGTGGCATGGCATAAAGGGAATTCTTTATACACTAATAGTGGCTTCATCTTTCTGCATTGTAAAAAAAATATTTCCTAGAACTATGGCCCAATAGTCTGAGGCCTTCTTGCATGTCACTTTATCTATGTAATCTGACCATGTACTTCAGTTAATGTCTGTCCCATTTCTGTGACCCACTTACTTCACTAATGTTGGTAAAATAATGACTATAGGTAACAATCAGCAGCAGTTGCATATAAATGACTTAAAAAAAAAAAAAGAAAGAAAACCCTATAGAAGTTTACTATTGGGTTATTTTATTCCTAAGGGCCAAGGGCTAGATGTTGTGATACCATATATGCTGAAGGAATTTGTTTAGTGTTTAAGAGATCTTTAAAAGACATCCGTTGTATTGTCCTTTAAAATTCGGGTTTTGTTTTAATACACACAAAAAATAAATAGATCAAAAAATGCACGAAAAAAAGTTATTTTATTTTATTAGAAAATACAGAAATGTAAAAGACCTACTATACTACTATGCTGCTTTCTAATTACTGTTATTCTGATGTTTTTATTGTTTTTATTCACTTCTCCATGTGGCATCCTTGGTTTCTCTTAACCATGTGTGCCTGGAACAAAAAGCCCCAAACTCTGAACGCATGGTTGACTTTCTTGACCATCCCCTCTGCAGTCCAGTTGTTGTCTGTCTTTCAGTCAACTCGGGGTCTGGCCAGCATTTTACAGATTAAAGCAAAATAAAAGCAATGGCAAAATAATTTGAAATTTTTTTTATTACAATGATCATGATGATGATAATTATTATTGTCACTATGGATATCAACATATTCAAATTCACTGTCGTAAGGGGAAAACTAGTTGGTCTCTTTTATTATTTTTGCTTATGCCAGAGAATCTTTAAAAATACATGCTCATTTAGAGATAGTAGCTCATTTCACAACGTGGTATGTGCCAACTTCTGCACTTGAAGTGTACATATGACATCAGAATTAAACCCTTCCAGTTCAGAGACAGCTTACAACACAAGTAAAATGGGGGTGGTGGCGGGGGGGGTGTTCTTTAAGGTACCACTCCCCAGTACAACAAAGATATGGACTTAGTGCAGAAAGTCCAATACAAGGCCACAGAAATGATGAAGGGGCTGGGGCACCTCTCCTGCTAGGAGACACAGAGCTGGGACTGTTCAGCCTGGAGAAGAGAAAGGCTCAGGGAATCTCGCTGATGTATATAAACACCATCAATGAGAAGGGAGGGTGCAAAGAGGACTCTTTCCAGTCCAGTGCCAGAACCGGAGGCAATGGGCACAAACCAAAATCCCTCTGACCTTCAGGAAACACGTTTTCAGAGTGAGGATGACCAAGCACTGGCACAGGTTGCCCAGAGAGATTGTGGAGCCTCCATACTTATAGATATTCAAAGGCCTTCTGAACATGGTGCTGAGCAACTGGCTCTAGGAGGCCCTGATTGAGCAGGGGAGTTGGACCGGGTGGTCTCCAGAGGCCCCTTTCTACATCAGCCATTCTGTGATTCTGTAAAAATTGACAGAATTACAGACCTTTGTAAGGATTTTCATCAATTCTTCCCTTATTATGTAGTAAATTAATAGTTTTCCCTTGAATTTATAGATTGGAAAACAGCAATCTATAATGATAAAACACCGTTCAACCTGCAGCACAGTCAGGAAAAGCATCCATCTCCTCTGAGTCCAAGAACAATGCCTTGTCCATCAGGTCAAACTGGTGTGAGCCCCAGCCAGAGAAACGGAGGACAGTGCTTGCCAACCATGCATATCTATAGCACGGGTGATGAAAAAAGCCTCAGCCTAACAAGAGATGAAGCTCAGTCTAAGAAGAGCTGATCTGTTTGCAAAGAGGATATTGTGTTCCCTATGTGTTCAAAGAATGCCTGTGCTGGTATTTACGCACAGTAAAGCAACAAGAGCACGAGTCGAAGTAGTTTGTTTTTCATTTTAATGTCCTGTCATTTAAATGTCCCATTACATTCTTGTGGGTTCTACCAAATTAAGACAAAACACCACAAAGTAAAGAAATGGAACAGAAATGTGTGTTAACCACAGTAAGCTAAATGTATTGATAAAGCAAAACTTGAAATACCCTAAGGCTAGGTTTTTGGGTTTTTTTTTTGTTCAGGTAAATCACTTTCTAAAACGAAGAAGTAGTTAATAGTAAACACATAGAAGTCTGTGACAGGTGGCAACACCATGTAGCAGAAAATATGTAAATTATTAGGAAGTCCATTAAGTTGTTGGCTTCGATGCTTCTCAAGAAAATAATGGAAAATAATGTGACACTTATGATCCATTCATTGTGAAGTTCTTTGTGCTTGGTTTACATCTTTTCATTGCTGACTTCATGCAAAAGCTGTGTTACTAACTGGCATGTCAGCCCCTACATTTGGTACATGGCACACAGCTGGACTATTTGTTCTGAATGTTCTTTGTAAATTTAGCCTGTTTTCATAGCAAACAATCTCTGAATTGACACTGGCTTTCTCTGAAGAGATCTTTCTGGTTTCTGCATGGTTTAAACTACAACTGAGACCCCTAAACCCAGTCATCTCACCAGCCCCCTACCAAAAATATATTTTTGACAAGAACTCCTAGACAAATGAGCCATAATTCCTGGCTGATAATTCTGCACTATAATCACTGAAAAAAATCTGTGCATGCATCCAGCTGCCTGATCCTAGCAGCTTGTTCCCATCTGACATGGAAATTGTGGATATATTACAAGAGAGGTCAGATGGGACTATGGCCAGACATACCTGGTGCAGTTTAGATCTAACTAGTTTGGGTAACCTGGAAGCCAAGTCCAAGAAAATTATGCTGCTGTGAGATTAACGGTCTCCCCTTAAGGGAAGGATCTGAACCACTGCATCTATATTTCCATTGGTGCTGGATTGGTTTGATCAAATGTGGTTGATCAGAAAGTCCTCTGTGCTACATATCTGACCACAAAGTGTTCACAGTTCCTTCGCAAATACGGTGGTAAGAAGAAGAGGTAACGCTAATTCATGGGCGGCCTAGTTTAGGCCTGTTTCTGGATTTAAGTGGTATGGGTAATGCCTGATTGTATGGCTTGCGGTCAGTACCTGATTTCTGCAGAGAAGAAGCAATAAGTTCTTGTTTAAGCCAACATGTTCTTTTTAAATCACCGTAGCAATTGAAATCTTTCACCAAGGAGAAAACAGTCAACAAATTGTACCATTCTTCTTCCTGGTCCTTATGGTAAAGTGAGTTGCCTGATCTTTAGCAGAGATGTTGCTGGAGTATATCACAGTGTGGAAAGGTGAAATATGTCCAGCACAAGGCAGGGTAATCCATTCCAGACTCATGTGTAATGCAGGGGAAACAGGTGCAAACAATTGAGCTTGCTGTCAGTAAGCCACGGTGATCGCTTTTGATATCTTAATCGTTAGTTGATCCATGTGCAACATTGGCAACATCACTGTCATAGCTGACTGCCTTCTGCACATCTGTAAACCTTTTCTGGGTGCTTCTTGATGTGTGTGTGAGTCCATGAAGTCCTGACATCATGAGAAACTAAATTGGGCATGATTGCTGTCATTTCCGTTTTCCTGCTAGAAAACCAGAGAGCTGACAAATGTCAATAACTGCTAATAGCTCACTACTGTTTGTCAGATGCCACACAGGACAGGTGTGAAGACAAAGCAGTGTGTTTCTCCAAGCACCACTCAGCAACCAAGCCATTTGTGAGACGGCTATCTAATTGCTTTTGCAGATAAAGAAATTGCTGTTTCCTCATTTCATGACCCCCTGGTAAACATTCAGCATTAAACATGTTCCCACTGCATCTACTGACCTCCAGCAAACTGTGCTGCAGATTTCCCTACAGGTAATAACAATAGTTTGAAAATAAGTTTAGCCCACAGAATAGCTTTACGTGTAATGCTATCAGCCAACAAATTAGCCACTTCCTCTCTATTTTCCTGCAGAAAACATTAACACAATTATATACACCTAATTTACAATCTTTCCACAAAACATGACACTGAAACTAATGGCACTGGCTGCTGTGGTGGGTACTTCTGTTTCTACCTCCGTGAGGTTATGCCAGCTTGAGGACAGAAGGTTTTTACAGAATTCAATAAGGTCTGTGTATTCTGCCTATTTTAAATTTCAATTTCATTTTGAAACAATAAAAATGGGTTTGTATCTCTACAAAGGGGTTTTTAATACGTTGTTTGTGTTCACAGAAGGTTTTCAAGTGAAAATTGTGTTGACTCAGAAGAAAAGCTTGTTCATGCAAAAATATAGTCAATGCTCTATATGTTTCACTAGTTTCATCAAGAGTTGTTTTGGATCTCTACTTTAAATTATGAGAGTGAATATTTTGCCTGGCTATGAAAAACATCTCAGTCACCATTGAGTCAATTAATTCTTAAGTGGTTTTGAATCGTTTCTCGAGAATAATACTGTTTCAGGTCTGACATGCAATCTTTTATTTCATCCTATTATACGACTGAACATGTTTAGCCAAGCTTCTCCTACATTCACTGCATATTTCTTCTGAATATACACTTATCAACTTCCTGAAGAAACCAGACTAAAGAAGTTACTCGAAGAATTTGATTTTCCCCACTGTTTGATCCTCTATGACTCACTGACTTATCCAAGGTAGGTAATCCCAGGCACCTGTCTTCTAAACAACACCACAGTGAAGGCTTCCATGAAGATCTTGTATTTTCCTAAAATGTCTAGAGAGTTTCTGTATCCTGGTCAGTATAAAAAAATCATGACACTCAAAAAAAAATTTCCTTTTTTATTCACCAATGAAAGAAGCAGATGAGCAGATAAAACCTACAATGGTTTTCCACTGTCATCAAAAGTAATCAGAAAATACAGAGAAATGGTCCAGTCCAATGCCTTGTTAAAACTGGCAAAATAAAAAAAGGATTTATTTCACGTTGCCAAGCCTTTGCTCATCTCAATACCCACTCCATCCTCATTTCAAAGGTGTCACAGTTGGTTCTGTTTATGATTATGCAGGTTATTTAATTTCAGGACCAATGTACACTCATGATATAGAACACGTGTGCTTCACTTAGGAATTAATAACGGAACAAACTTAATTCTAATAATGAAGGTGAGAAAGAGCCAGTGTGTGTTGATGCCTCACCTTCTCTGTCCATGTAATACCATAGCAAAGAACGACAAAAAATTCCTATGGCCATACATAACCTATCTATTGCCTTCTCCGTATACTGTTACATCAGTTTTGGGGAGGAGCAGCCAGACTTTATGGAACAATATCCAACACAGTACTGGTGTTCTTCTTGTATAGTTTGAAATCAGAGCTGAATGTGATTATAAGCCATTATTTAATCTGCCCTCTTTCCCCTGCTCGAAGAAGGATCATCTAAACAAGGTTTGATCAATGTTTTCGAGATTGTCCTAAAAACTTCCCATAAGGAAGATGTCCCCCATTTCTTTTCCTGATAGAGACTGACTAGAAAGAGATTTACCTCATGACAGCACTCAGATTCAAATAAAGGGTTGCTTATAGCCCCTCATTAAACTATATCTCTTCCCAACCTATAAAACCAGATGGGATGCCTCTGAGTTTTAAAATTGATAGAATTTTAGGTTGCAAGAGGTGGGTATTTAAGTTTCCATATTTGTTATAAGACACTTATTTTTATACATATGTATACATAGACATAATATATATATATATTCATTTAATATAAGTATGTTTACAGGTATGCATAATCAAATTTATTTACATGTGACCAGAAGTAGCATCCAATGCCTGTCTAAAGTCACTCTCCCTGTAAATACCTATAGTTAGTGCTTCTACTTCCTTCATCTTACCTGGAATAGATAACTTATTAGGACTGAGGATGCATGTAAAGTTTATGATTGATAAGTGACTGGCTCTTTTCATATGCCAAAACCAAGCAAGTCATACCTCTGGGATAAGGAATTACAGCACCTTCTTTCATCCAGATTTTATTGTCAACCAAACATGGTAGTGTTATAGGAGAGCACGGCTGCACCCTCATTAATACCCACAATGATCAGATTATCTCAATAATGAATTAAATGTTACTATTTCCCTTCAAAAATATGCTCTTCCATTTCTAGTTTTTCCTACTTTCTATTAAGAAATTTTTCAGAGGTCCTCTGTCTTGACTAGGAATCTGAAAAGTGACCTCTGTGGTCCCAGGAAGCTCACAGTTTACAGTCTGAATGAAAAGCATTAACTCTGGTTTTGTTTGACAAGTTTTCAAAGGCACAAATCTTGACACACTCTCTCTTTTTGCAAGTTATATGTTTTTATGTACTGCTATTTTTTTCACATTGGAAAGATTTAACTCCTAGTGGTAACCCTTTGGAGCACCTGGCTCAGGAGAGTAAAAGAAAGGAAAGCTTGATTTATAGAGGATGCCAGTGATTTTCATCTTGCTGTGAAACTTGGCTCTGTCCATCCGATGCCTTTTAAAGCACAACCATGTGTGAAAAATAATGAATCTTTATAACTTCCTTTACCTTTTAAAACAAAAAGGTAATGTATTTCTTTCAAAAGCTGATTGCTTTTCCTAGTCTTATATTTCCTTACAAAACACATTGCTTTATACACTATGGATCATTTAGGATGCATGTTGAGAGGTAATCCAGTAGTACATCCTTCGTGGTTCTATAGTATCATAATTAAACACTAAAGCATTAGAAAAACACATCTGGACAGCATGATTGACCTTTGAAAGAAAAGCCTTGTAAGACCACAAAGAACTTATGTAATCATACACAAAATTATGACTATGTAGTCAAGGCCAGCTGTTTGCAGTGACATAATGCCACGTGTGTATTCCACCTATCCAGTCACATCCGTCCTCTCTGAACCGTGCTGCAGTTTGCACCTCATCACATCTGCACTTTAGATCACCCACAGCCCCCCAGTCTGCATTTGACAGTAGCCCACTGGCTCTCACCAGTGTGGAAATGATGCAGGAGGATCCCCAAGGCAGCAGAGCTGAGCCTGCTGCTGAATAGGGGGTTTCTCCCAAGAGTGTGGCCAGGGGAGTGTTTCTGGAGCCTGTGCTCTCTGCTAGCCCAGGGGCTGCTGGGGCAGGGCAAGAGAGCATTTGCATTCTGCAGACAGGCAGGTGCAAAGTTATGTTTGCTCATATTTTGGCTGAAAATGTGTGGCAGAGCCTATGAAGAGACTGCCAGCACAATGTGTGTGACCATTAAGAGCCTGGAATAGAGGGAGCTGACACGGGCTGCACTGCAGTACTCTGATGCTGTGGAGACCCTGGGAGCATTGCAGGCTTGAGGATCCACAGTCAGATCTACAAATCTGACAAATAAGTTTTTGGTTTGGCAGCCAGCTTTATCAGATAAACCAAATAATACAAACCTACAGAGCAAAGGCTTTTTGGCTCATTCAGCTACATGCACCAGTAATGAGACATAATGTCTACATTAGAAGTTGAGATGGAAAGAAATAAATGATAGATCAGATGTCTTCAAAACAGATTAAAAAGCTTAGTCTGAAAAAGAGGCAATCAAGGCAGTAAAATGACAATCTGCAAAATCCTGTGTGATATGACATTGAATGGGAAGCAAAATGCTTGCTGTTACACACTATGGTAAAACTCTGTGGCATCAATTAAAAATATCTGGAATTATACTCAAAATAAATAAAAGAAGCTTAGCCCTATCCCCAGTAAATCCCTAGAATATAATGGATACTGAGAGGTTACAGGGGTTTAAGCACTGACTGTACAATTCACAAGGGAAAGCTCCGCTGAGGAGTATCAGAAAACCAGATAGTTTGTCTGAGTAAGACCCTGAGCTGCAAACAGGCAGTGAACTATTTTTTGCTCCATTCTCTTACATCTCTGTGAGAATCTGCCATTAAATGCTACTGAAAACGGAATAGTGGACTAAATTAGCCTCTGATCTCACTGATATCCATATATTGATATATATTCTTAATTGAACTGCAGGGAAAATAGGAGAGACCAAGTATCTTAGCAGTTAGGTGGCATTTCCACCATTGTACAGTGACATCTGGCATGTACTCAGAGCAACAAAAGATTTTTCAACTTAACCAAATGTGGAGAATTTAATTTCCAACTCTCTTTTAGTCAATCCAATCCTTTACCTAACTTCTTGTCCACAGCCTTAGCATTTGGCCTATTTATATAAAGAACTTCCTCTCTACTTTATCAGCTTGCTCAACCAGGATCACCACAACTCTCCAGAAACTCCTGTGTAGACAGAAAATGCCAAGAACTTCAAAATTAAGGAAGCTCCACTGTTGAACCAATAGAAAGGCTACTCTCAAAAATTAATCTGCAGGCCAGGCTACCACAGACAGATAGGCTTCTGCAAGCACCTAAGGAATGAGAAATGATCCAAAACCTGCAGACGTTGTCCTTGACTGCAATGGCCAGACTAGCCTTTACATCTGTAACTCACATTGAGGAGACTCTGGAAAGAATTAATTGTTCTGGAAGAAGATGGATAAATCATGTTTTAAATTATTTTTGTGGGAAGGGAGCCCTTTAGTCTATTAACAAATGGCTTGCAAACTGACCCTGTATTCTATTTATGTATTAACGGAATAGTTTAATGCATTTCAGCTTTTTGTGAGTTGTTCCAAAACAGTCTGTCAATGGTTACATGAGTCATAGGTCATTGTTTCTGAGAGCCGATTGGGTGACTGCAGATTTTAATAAGAAGACAAAATGTGAAAAATAGCACCCAGAGAATAAAGCACTTTAAAAGGTCTGTGCCAAAAGATTAATCAATTATGGTGAACTGCTTTAGTTTTGAGAGTTACAGCCTTTTATGCTGTCTGAGCACCCAAAGCACATGGGTGACATGACCTGCAAATTACAGTTAACTGGATTCACCACTTCAGCTTGGACTGTTTCACACTCTACAGCCACTTCTATTTTATGTGATTTGGGTCAACATATAAAGCGTGTTTCTTACAAAACAAATCTTTCATTTGCTCCAAACTGTTAAAGGCAGACAGTAAATGCGTGGCATTGACCGCAGTTGATCCAAGCTGTTTCTTCTTGCTTCTCATTCAATGAAGAGCAGCTGCACAAGCAGACTAAGTCTAAGAAACACAGAAGTCCTGTTGTAGAACTGCACTCCTGCATCTGCTGCCATGCCTTGGGTTTCCCCCTGACGAGCCCCAGAGGTACTCACACACCACACAACAGGTGACTCGGCTCAGGAATCTCCCTCTCAGGGCCTGCTTTATGAAACCAGTGCAAACCCAACTACTCCTTTTCATCCCAGCAGGGACAAAATAGCTCTTTAGGAGCCTCATCTCCTTTGCATTACCGCATTGAGCTTGTTGTTGCTGTACTTCCCCCATACTTGCCAGCTTTGGTTCTTCCTGCCCTTGATACAGGATACGGTTTTGCAATTTTTTAAGGGACTATTCCTTGGAACAGTTGTGACGTCAGTGCAGGCAGGGAATTCCCTAGCCCATCTGCAAGCTGTGCCATGGGCTGCCCTCAGGACCATGGCCACCCCAAACACACACACTTGCCACAGTTTGCCCCCAGGATTCTCCCATGAGCCATGTGCCCACCTTGGAATTTTGCAGCCATGGTACCCAAGCCATTCTTCCTTGCCAGCCCCTTTGACCCTATTCCTTCAGCATCTTACCTTAACTGCTTTCTGTCCTTGTGCCAAGGCTTCAGCTTGCAGGTGTTTGCCATGAGCCTTTTCCTCTTGTACACAATGAAGACACTTTTCCAGCAAGTTTTTCCCACCCTACAGAAGGCTGCAGTCACTCAATAGTTATTCAGGTTGACAACTACAATGGGGACATCTATGTTACACATAGACATCTATCTAACCACCAAAGCCAGATGAGATGAAACCCTTCTGAGTCTCTAAACTCTTGAGTAAAAATGTGTTTCCTGGAGGCCAAAGCAAACACAGAGTATATACAGCCTCACGGCCCAAGGCTTTGTTCAGCATCACCAAAGCAACCTTCATAAATCAGCAGCAGCAATGGGTTTTAAATCCTCGTTCAAATGCTAAACATTCAGTTCCTTGGCTTAAATATTCGGTTCTTCGGCTTCTAAGCCATTAAAAACCCTCTCCATTAATGTTTCCTTCACAATTTTTGAGGACCTATAAATTCATTGGGGTTTACTTTAAATTTAAAGTAACTGGATTCTCATGAAACTCTCCCTGGGACTTTTAAGGAAAACACCAAACATCACAACAGCAATCAGTCTTGAGAAGCAGTTGCTCTACCTTTCAGAGGCATTTAACTCTCACATAAATCATGGCATTTGAACTGATTCCTTGACTCACTATTAGTGATTCTAGAACAAAAACCAGAAATGTAGTTGAAATTTAGGCCAAATCCACCACAGACTGGAGGAAATGGTTGTGAGATCACTTGCCCCACAGTGAGGATCCCTGGGGCAGGCGGTGGGAAGGATGCTTATAAGTGCCATTAGAAACGAAGTCAGTTATACTGACTGTCAAATTTATCACTTTATTTATAACCATACCTAGACTAAATAGACTTTCTGTCTTTTAAGTTGATTTTTAGTACCTGTGTTTTTGGGAGTTGAATTTGAAACACAGGGAAAGAAAATTGTCAGCACCTTCTGAAATAAGACTATTTTTGTAAAAAATGACAAGTAAACAACCTCACTAACTGTTCAGACCTTTCATCTTGCACAAAATCATAGAATCAGAGAATCACAGAATGGTTTGGGTTGCAAGGGACCTTAAAGATCATCTAATTCCAAACCCCCTGCCATGGGCAGGGACACCTTTCACTTGAGCAGGCTGCACAGATTGCATCCCACCTGGTCTTGAAGGGATGGGGCATCCACAACTTCTCTGGGCAACTTGTTCCAGTGCCTCACCACTGTCCCAGTAAAGAATTTTTTCCTAATGTCTAATCTAAACCTACTCTCTTTTAGTCTGAATCCATTCCCCTTTGTCCTGTCACTACATGCTCTTGTAAAATGGCCTTCTCCATATTTCTTGCAGGCTCCCTTCAGATACTAGAAAGCCACAATTATGTCACACCTAAGTTATCTTTTCCAGGCTGAACAAATCCAATTCTCTCAGCCTTTCCTCATGGGAGAGTTGCTCCATCCCTGTAATCATTTTGGTCGCCCTCCTTTGGACTCCAACAGGTCAATGTCCTTCCTGTGCTGGGAACCCCAGAACTGAACACTGCTAGATCCTGTGCTCTTGCCAGACTCTTGCCAGTTGTACATAAAACTCTCGGGACTAACCTCACCTTTTGATGTGAAAAAGAAAACAAACACTGAGGAGGACTCCCCTCCAATCTCTTCCCATTCCATTTCACACTGAAAGACTTCATATTTTTTACATTATCTGGGACGTGTGTGAGGCAGTTAATGCTGGGTGATTTTTTGTATTCATTGCTTTCAGAATGTTTTGTGTGAGTCTATGAAACACATGCACCAAAGTGACTTTAACTTTTAAAGGGCCTTTTATTTACAGCCATTAAGTCACCCAATGTCTGAATGAAAGAGCAGATCACCTAGTCCCTCAAACAGTTTATATTTAATTAGGCAGCAGTTATCCACATCCATTAGATCGAGGGACAATTTGGATCTCCATTTGCTCTGAAAGCATCTGCTAGGTGCAAGAGCTGAGAGGAGGGGCTGACCTGACTTCCTGCTCTTTAGATCAAGAGCTACCAAGAGGTCAAAAAGAAAAAACTTTAGACCAAATTATTTGAAGGAATCTGTAGCTGCTCTTTAGAGCAGTTTGCCAGTGGTTTTACATTGGCACAGGAAGATAAGGAAGCTTCAGCTAACACCAGTGCAGATGCAGTACTCAAGTGAGTAGGCAGAGTAGGCATGCCTAAGGATAATATCGCTGGGAAGTTCTACTACTTGGAGGATTCCTGGATAAAATACACCACAGATCAATGCTCCTTGGGATTGATGGGACACAGACCAAAAGACCTGAGGGTTATGCTTAAAGCTGCTTTGGACAACTAGAATGGACTTAGAAGGACTTGAAATCACTTCACTGTTTACTTCAGCTTTGCTCTATATTTAAGTAGAAGAAATGTGTGGCTTAGTTTAGCGACCTTTGTAGGAATGCTTGGAAATTTCCACGTTTTCTCCTCAAATCCATTTTCCCATTGTACCTTCGTACTCATTTTTATTTAGATTTTTGGTTTAGTTTTTGAGTCAACAGATCATATCGCTGGAGATAGATTGCATAATTGTGAAATAATAGAGACCAGAGAAGCAATCCTATAAGTACTCCCCAGGGCATAACCAACATGGAAATAGAAAAAAATGTTCTTCCAAGGCTGGTGCCTCCCAGACAGTTATAGTCTTTAATGTTCTGTCAACTTCTGTCTTGTACATAAACCATAAGACACACGGCCTCTTTGCATCATTATTTTGCAGCTGCTTTTATTGCTCCATCATTGACACCAGAACTTGAAGAGCAGGCTGGAAGTAAAAACATTCACAGTTGCTGGAAACATGATGGCTGACCTGCCTTTCTCAGGTTCATAATTTTTCTTTATTCTGTAACTGGTCTTCAACCTGTTCAAAATTGTAAAGTAAAAGCTTCTCTGCCATGATGCAAGGAGAGCAGGAACAACTTGAATGGTGCCAAGGAGTTGGATAACCTTCTGTTTGCAAAGTGATTTCACCTTTTTTATAGTGTGGTCCAATCTAACACAGGCATGATAAAGGGGAGGGGGTCACCAGGCTAAAATGATGACCTAGGTCTCCTCCTCCCCCTCAAGACATTCTGTTTATTATGATATTTTCCACGTAACTAACAGAAGCCAGCAGAACGACTCTGTCGAGACTTCTTTGTCCTAAGTCTGTTGGTGGTGAACACGCAGGGGCCAGTGAGAAGGCTCAGGCGATGTAGGTCAAGCCAGGTCAGGTGAGCCATTAGAAATAAGTCTATAGGTAAGAAGAGTCTCTCCAGGCCCAAACACTGCTCAGACCTTGCTGGCCTTCTTCACTGCAGCATCTTTCTGCCACGCCTTGGGCTGGGGAGGGACATGAGGGCTGGTCAGTGCAGCAGGTGGCAGCCACTTCAGCAGGAGGTGCCTCATGGGAATTACTCTGGCTGCTATGTAAAAATCTCTAAGACATAAACTCCTTTCTCCCAGCAGCAAAACACTTTTTGAAAAAAAAAAAGCTGTTTGCATAATTTTTGACAAGCCATTTTTTTTTAATATGCCTACAAAGCATGATTTATTTCTTTTACTCCAGCTTTGGACTGGAATTGCTCTATTAGTTCATGTTTCTCTGTGCTTCTAATGGCTTTCGGCCATGTATTCCACAGTCAAAGTTGTAATGGTGACTATAAATACTTTTACTAACAGAGAATAATTTGGCTTCCCATGCCAGAAGCCAGAGTCTGCCCCTGAGGTACCTTTGCTAAGGTAAAAGCCCTGCTCTCTTACCACCCTGGGCTGATTGATTTCAAAACCTTCCCAAACACAAGGAGGGGGAGTTCTTTGATACATCACATCTATTTGCCACAGCGATCTGTCTTGTGACAAAGTAAACACAAGAAGATGTCAAAATGTCCTGCTTTCTCTGGTTAACATTATTCACAGTAGATATAGTGTTTATGTGAGGGGGTGAAGAGACTTTAAAGCAAAAGGTAAAATATAATCAAGGAAGGTTGGAAGGTTATTTAGATATATATCAGTTTAAGCCTTTTGATATAACATCATGATGTCAGCTCGGGTTAAACTCTTAAGATTGAGACTGGATATAAGAGGGATAGTCCATCATGGAAAATGGGGTTTCCAGAGATCTGTAAGGTTAATCTAAATTATCCTGGAGATTAGCCCTGAGACAGTGAATGGTTCCACAAACATCACCACTGCTGTCCCAGGAAGCCATGTGATACCTTCAAACCTCGGTTAGCATTTTCAAGGAGACTAATCCTGAGCTCACTAGTGAGGAGAGGACATAATTTTATAGGTGAGGCTGTCACTCTCTCTTGGGGTGAGTTATGGGGTTGGGCTGGCAGTGGAACAGGAGCATACAAGTTACAGGTCAAGCTCTTCAAAGGCTGTCAGCTCAAGCAAATCCACTCTGCAAATTTAAAGCTCTTCATCCTGAAGCATCAAGAAATTTATTCTGTTTTAGAAGAGAAAAAAGCTGTGACCCTATTTCTTATACTTCCAGCTACTATCTTTGACTTATTATAGTCATCATTCAACTACTTTGTGAGAGGTATGTAGCATCAGTAACATGGAAAAGTTCCCAGAAAGCTTTTCAGTACTTACTCTTCATGTTGAACAGAAAGATGCTAAACTACCTGCTCTTTTGATAGCAGAAAGTGCAGATTGCTATCTGCAGAGATTTGCTACACAGATTTAATTCCAGGAGGCTTTCTTAAAATTAATTTTGCATGCAGCTGCTGAACACAGGTACCCAAAAAATGACAGTGTCATGACGGCAAGTAACCTCTGTATGTCATTGCCTCCCTGGCATGTGCCTACAGTCCACCTGATACATATGGTTTTCTTAGTACAACATAAACATTGAGTTTTCACTTTTCATCCCTAACTTGCTTTATAAATTACATGAGGAAAACCTGCATAGACTTCAGATTCCAGTTGTGCAAATATTTGCTTCAGTGCAATTTTACGGGAACACAGCAGATTCCCATTGTTAGAAAGTAGATTTAAATGGAGCTGTGGACACAAATAGGCTTGTAATAAATTAGGAAAACTTGTAGTATGTAGGAATTGAAATGACATGGGCAACATGAAATCATACAATGACTACAGCTAGATTTTAATTAAACATTCAAATAATATCAGACTACCAGGTGCTTTCAAAATCATGTTTCATTGATTATGAGCATTATCATGGTAGGAAAAATAACACAGAGTAAGAATTCAAACAAAAATAATATGTAGTTATGAGAGGATTATGCAAATAAGGGCCAGTGCAGATGCTCTGATTATTTTTAGTTAATTGTACTTTTAAAGTGGTGGAAGAGGAATAAACTATGCATTAAAATTCAGGTCATTTTAAATATAAAAACATTTAAAACCTCTCTGAAGCCAGTGGGGTTTTGTTTCAAATGCCTAGAACTGCAGAAAACCAGAGGTACATGTAACAGTTTTCTGTTTCATTTAACTTTCTTGTTAAAAATGGAAATGATGTGGGAATCAAGGAGTAGGGATATCTGTTTCTTACTGAAGCATCTGTGGGGATGTGCTGTCTTAACACTGTACCTTCTAAAATAATTTTTCCATAAGAGCATTTCATACTATTGGTATTCTGAGTCTAGGAAAGAAGAATGGAGCTGACAGCCATGACTATTCAGGCAGGTTCACATTTGCACCATTTTGTCCTTATTACCAACAAACTCTAATTGTCAGCTGAAGCACACGAAGTTTTGAAACATGCAGATTTCATTTCTTGTTTCTGTCGAGAACTGAAATTGTCAAATACCACAAAAAGACACAGTTGGCCACATTTCAGCTCAGTTTTCCACTTTCCAAAAATGTGGACAAGTTGGACAATCTTCAAGTAAACACACAAACAGTTCAAAGCACAGAGGTAGATCCAAACCAAACCGAGAGCCTGGATATTAAAATTCCCTCATTTCATTGATGCTTGGGTCCAGATCCAAAAATCTCAGTGGGCCCCGTTATGTACAAAGGGGTGAACCAAACCCATACCCAAATCACCTTTCTTTTCTTCTTCCTCCTCAAGCTGTGAAGATGTTTGACTCTGAAACCAAGTACTGAGCATCATTTCTTATGTTGCTCTCCAGCTGGGTGGCTGTTAACAGTTGAAGGTAAACACAGATCCTTTGAGGCTAGGCCAGCAATAAACCAAAGGTTCGAATAAATACTGTTGACTTAGCTATGATCTCATGAGACAGCATATCTGTGTCTGCTCCAAAGGCCAAAATATTTCAGATGGCAATATGAGCTACTTTATTTTTATCAGTGAATAGAGTGGCAGTAAGAGGTTCAGCACTTATAGGCTTAGTTTTTGAGAAGTAACCAGTAATTTGGGGTTCTTAGTATGAAATACCATATGCTTGATTTTTCAGAAAATGCTGAATATTTTAATTCCGAAAATTGGAATGTCTGAAAATTGCCAGCCTTTTTTTTTTTTCTTTAAAGTGTCAAGTAACAATTTCCAGAAATATGAAAACGTTGCTGTAGTAGACATGATTTCTATAAAAAATCCAACAGTCTGCTGGTTTCTTACTTCTGTATAAAGAGTGTTTTCATAAAAGATGTCTACAGATTTCTTGAAAAACCCTTTGTTGCATCAGCACTGTTAGATTCAGTCTGACGGGTGAGCAGCTGCATCAGCTGCTAAAGTATAAAATATATTAATAAAAAATAATCGGCTTCATAGGATCACAGACGTGTTCGGGTCAGAAGGGACATGAAAGATCACCTAGGCCAAACCCTCTGCCAGGGGCAGGGATACCTTCCAGTAGACCAGGTTGCCCAGAGTCCATCCAAGCTGGCCTTAAACACTGACAGGGATGGGGCATCCACAGCTTCTCTGGACAGCTTGTTCCGGCGCCTGCCCCGCTCGGAGTGAAGGATTCCTTCCCGCTATCCCGCTGTATCCCGGACACCATCCCGGATTCCCCGGCAGGGCGCGGGCAGCCGGCAGTTCACGGGGAGACAGCGCCATCTGCCGGCCGCGCTGGCCGCTGGGCTGAGGGGGAGCGCTCCCAGCCCGCAGTGCCCCTTCCTTCCCTCGGGACACGGCGGGACCGGGATGGGAGGGCACAGCGGCACTCTGCGCCTTCTCCGCTCTGCTGCACGGCCAGCGGCCCCGTTGTCGCTGGATCGGGTGTAAAGAACACGGGGGAAACCCAGGGCAGCCTCCGGCCTCCGAAGGGAGGCGTGTCGGAACAAATCGGCTGGACCAGGAGAGAAGTTCAGGTAGTGCTGGTTTATGAACTGAGGGTCCCACTGACCAACAGGGTTGAATTTACAGGTTGTAACCACAAAATGAGGTCAGTACCTGGGTTTAAATGCCTTTGGGAATTGTATGCTCTGTGTAAAGTACTGAAGAGACGCCTTTAACTTCAGTGTTGATTGATTTACAGTTCTCATCCTTGTTATTTTATGCTCCCTTTGTTTCAGTGCTGCAAGCAGTTAGACTGTCCTTGTCTTATCAGTACTCCAAGAGGCCAGACAGTACCTTCAGAAATACACAATAACCAAAAAACCAAGTGATTCTTACCCAATGAAAGAAGAAAATTCTAAAAAGTTCTTGTGTTTTCTCTGACATTATTCTCCAGCAGAAAGAATGCTGTGAGAAAGGCTTTCCTGTGTTTGAACTGATGATCAACTAACTTGAATTTCAGCAAATAAGAATCATAAACATTTTGGGTTAAAAGAGACCATAGAGATTATCGAGTTCCAAACCCCTGCCATGGGCAGAGACCCCTCCCACTAAACCAAGTTGCCCAGAGCCCCATCCAACGTGGTCTTGAACACTTCCAGGGCTGGGGCATTCACAGCTTCTCCAGGCAACCTGTTCTAGTGCCTCTACACCGTCCCAGTAAAGAATTTTTTTGTAACATCTAATCTAAACCTGCCCTCTTCCAGTTTGAAGCCATTCCCCATTTGTCCTGTCACTACATGCTCTTGTAAATAATCTCTCTCAGAAATAAGATAGTGTAGACATTACTTAGTGATATTTAGAGCTAGTGATCACTGTATATTCATCAGAAAATAATGCTGAGCCTCAACCACATATTTATCTGCAGTGGAGCCCTGTTGCTGTCTGTATCCATGTCACTCCTTTGGCAGTGGGGAACTACAGCTTTCTTCAGAAGGTGCTAATTTCAAGTGTGGGAGCAAACCGACTGAGCCCTTGATGTTACATTTGAGGATATTATAGATGTAAGTTAAACAGTTAAAAAAGAATCAGATTGTTGTTGGGTTTTTTTGTTTGTTTTTTGGTTTTTTGTTTGTTGTTTGGGGGTTTTTTTGACAGTTAACCATTGCAGCCTTCTCTGGGAATGCTTGCCTGGAAATAAAGGCCTTCAGAAGAAAAAGATAAGTGAATCTCGATAGGATTTTAAAAATATTTTTACCTTTACTTTTTTTTTTTTTTTTNTTTTTTGGCTGCTAGTTCTTTGCCATATTTATTTGTGCTGGTTATAAATACATATGATCACCTATCCATGCACTAACCCAATCAGGAAATACTTTTATGGATTCCTTGCAGCACCAGAAAACTACAATATCATACCTGAAATAAATCCTGTGCAAAAAGCTTGGTAAAAGAGTTGGTTAGGGGTTTAAAAATTATCTGGATTTGGTGTGAAATATAAAATTGTTTTGTGTTTTCTCTGGTCATTCCAGTTATAGCTGGTCTCATGGACTCTCCAGAGGAAAAGCAGACACTGGGATCTGCTCTGCTAACGGTCACGGAGGGATGAGAAAAGTGGTTACATGCTCATTTGTGTTTTCGTCTGAGAGGATGGAATATGGCATCAATCATTTTTGGTACTTCATATGTTGCTGATATTGCACTGTCAGTCTGTATTAAATAAGGCAGAGTTTAAAGGGAGGTCAATATTTTCATTGTGTGGCTGGTTGAGTTAGAATTGTCAAGTGCACTGGGGCACAGGGAGGTGACCAGACTTTCCTCTTGTTCCTTTGCTGGAGAATAGCTTTGGGACACTGATCACAGAGAATTTCAGTGATAAAGTGATATTTGTCACATTTTTCATGTGAGAAAGATTTTCTGGAAGTCCTTCTCCTTTCTTCATTGCAGCACTTCATCTCTTTCCCAGCAAATTTCCCTGCTCCCTTGGACTCCTTCCAGCCAATTTAAGCCACCACCATCATGACAGCCTTTTTCTGTGTGGCAGCACAGGCCGTGACAGCAGATGGAGTGTCTGGGATATACTTACTCCTATTTGACATGTTCCTCTTACCTCCTCCTTGCTGTCTCTGCTGGACAACCTCTGATGCTGGTGTGAAGCAGCAACCTGAATTGTCCTCAACCTATTCATTCCCAGTTTCTCTCCCCAGCCCAACTCATCCTGCTGGGGAAGAGCAATGCTGTGGCAGTGGCCACAGCCACTCCCTCCACTGCTCTGCATGGGGCACCCATCAAGCCACTGTCATAAAGCCAGGGTCATGCCAGAGGGAATGCCATTTGCTGCATGTGGAAGGTTAGGAAGATGCATAACATTTTGTAAGGCAGAAGCCTAGGAAGGAATTTGAAAGAAAAGAATGTGGGCAAGGGATCAGGAATTGCTATTTGAGATATTTTACAACTTGAAAACAAAGAAGCTTAGATAACAACCAGTGCCAAGCTGATTGCCACTTCTAAATGACCTGGATAGTGCAAGTCCCTGCTACTAATAATGTCCTTTCCACTCTGTCCCACCCCACTCGACATATGCACATATAGATACCTCATATAAAATCATACACATAAAATATCACCTGATTTCAACTACGGCCTCTGTTAAGAAGGATCTTCCACAAAAATGCTGAAGACCTGGTGCTCTGTATTTTTGAAAGAGTACAACCTCCGAAGCACTGTGTTACAAGAGCAAGTCACTTTGCCCTGGAATAATGTTATGAACTTGATAGCCCATCCAGAAATGAGACTGCAGTGAAATGAGGTGATGCTTTGTTTATGTGAAAGAATATTTGTACTAGAGACCAATCTTTTCTATGTGTATAATCAGTCCTAATAGATCATTATCAAACTAAAGTAAACCTCTTAAATGCTCAATTTGTGCGTGTGTAAATGAAGCTCTGCAGAAAGGCCTCGGGACAGAATGAAGTTTATGAGATTGTAAATGAGCTCTATTTATAAAACTGTTTGGAAATGAAACAAAGGGTTGTTTATCGCTTGTTCTACACAAACCATCATCCCTAACAAGCATCCTGGGACACCATACATTTGGGATTTTTTAGTTCAGAAGGATGAAAATATACAATTCTTGTGTTTCAATACAAACAGACTCTTTTCTAGCAAATACTCTGATTTTGAAATATACTGGAATAGCATAACCTAAAAGTGTAAAAAACAGTGGATCAAGTTCAGTTTGTGTCAGGAAGTAAAATGTTGGTGAAAAAATCCATAGTGTATTTTAATAGTCCTGTTTTGTGCCCCCTTTCTTAGGACATAATGTTTCATGGACATTAGAAATTACTGGAACTGTTAGTTAGCTTGTACTAAAATATTATATATTTATTACTCCTTGTCCTTGTGCATGTATGTAATCACTTTGTAGAGAATTTATGTCATAAATTAACTATCTGAAGACCAAAGATTCATTTTAGAATCACGATAGGTGTGTGCTATGATCACTGTTACCTTTGGATTTTTTAAACAGGGTGAATCATACAATACTCAAAATAAAGTAATTGTGCTGGGCCTTTATTTGTGGTCTTGAGAAGCTGTGTGCAGACCCTTCCAGGCACTCATCTTCCTTTTTGTGACCCATTCTTTCAAGCCTGGGAAATCGCTCTTTAGATTACTTCGTATTCATAAGCTGAGCCTGTCTACAGTGCCTCTATTAGAGCAGGATCTGTTGATGAAAACTATCCAAATTAGCCATTCTGGTGGGTTTTTTTAGAGTTTGCACCTGTTGAACTGTTGGCAAAAATTCTGTTAAGATTCAAATTAGAAAAAAAATGTATGTCACAGATGTAGGTTGTCGGGGTTGGAACAAAGAATACTTATCTTTACACTCCAGAAAGTTTACCCCAGCCTGGATGAAGTATTCTTTAGCCTCCTATTCAATTTTCACAGATCTTTTTTTATAGGAGGCACGGTCTGTGGGAAGATCTTTAAAATATAAGTGTGCATCTATACTTATTTTTCTTTGTGTTAAAACACATGTGCATATGTACTAGTATGAAGAGTTTGAATCCTATGTTACAATGGTTGAAAATCTCTATTTTTCTTTCTCCTCAATGAACAGACCACAGCTTACGAAGGGGAAATATTAATTCATCTATATTTACTACAAGGGAGTCATCCAAAAATGTTGTTTCAGCCAGTCTTAAATTCAGGAGCTTTGTTCAAAGAAATGCAGATTTAACAGCAAATGTTCAGCAAAACTCATTGTAGAGGGTTGTCCCACAGCCAGAGTTTAAAGCCTCATTTGTGAACACTGCCAGTGCTCAGGACTTCCCCTGCTGCCCCAAACAAAGTGTCAGGACCTTTCACCTGGGATTTCTCGCACAAGTGCTCAATAGCTGCCTGGATCCAGAATCAAATCAGTTTATGGCAAGACCTTGCAGGCAGGAGCAATGTCCTGATAGTTTCTTGTGCATACGGTCTGAAATATTTCCTCAGACAAACTGAACATGAAGCAAGAGACTTCTTGCAGGACAAACTCAGATTTCCATATATCCTAAAAATGATAATTTTTTTCACTTTGGCGAACAAAATGAAAGCCCTTCATTACAAGCCAAATTAATTTTCCTTTTAAAAAATTAAAAGCTTTTCAGCTGGGTTGGTAAATTACATCTCATGTCTGAAAAATGCACATTCTGGCTTAGAAAAGCAGGTTTTTTTCCTTTCAATAGCTGGCATGTTCTGACACGCAAACAGCTTGACCTAATATTTAATTAGGTAAATAGAACATTAGTGTTGGAGCAAGAGAGGCTGGTCAAGCATTCCTGACTCAAGACAACCTCTTAGACACTCTGACCAGAAAGGAAATACTTCTAAATGTGGGTAAATGCAAAATGAGATGTTGTATATGCAATATTATTTATTGTTCTATTTGAAGTTTGGATAACAATTGTAAAACGTGTGTACATATGCATGTACTTAAAATAAACAGTTAATGAAATCAGGATACAAATGCTGCTGCTGATATCTTTCTATATATATATAATGGAACAAGCCAAGGCATAGTCCTCAGGATTTCCAGACCTGGATCAAGATCCAAAAGTTGTGGCTCGTGCCCACCCTACTTCTTTTCAAGGAACTCATTCATCAGTGGTGTGGACATTTCCCTGGACTTTATTTTAGCTGCCAGAGATTTTTTGGCATTTTGTAATAAGACTAATTGCAGTGCATGTGAGCCCTAAGGAATGAAGACACTTCTCTGCTTTAAAATTAGTAGCTGTGTCTGCCAAAGTGACATGCAGAAATATTTTGGAGGGCAGATAGAAAGCTCAACGAGAGTTTCCAAGGCCACACAACAGAGTGATGACTTTTTCAACTTAGCAAATATTGTTTTCCAAAATGCTTATCTTCTTTTTATTCCTAAGGGATGCTGCAGTAAAAAGAACTAGAGTGAGCAATTCTTGGACTTAACCACTTGATTTCCTAGGACTCCGATGAGCTTTCATCTCTCTCTTACTGAACAGCACGTCTTTTCTTCAGTGTTGTGAATATTGGCTCCTTGGCTAATAAAACTTTACAAGTGATTTTTGAAAACAAACAATACTATATTATCCCTTTTTTCCAACTCATGGAATAAATATTCCATCAAAGAGACTTTTATGTTTCACAGTGGCAGTTCTCAAATGACCAGCATGGTATCATGTTCAAAACAGGGCACGGTCCATTTTTACAGTAGATTTACTCAATCACAGTTACTAATCGGATTAGTACTGCTTTTATGTCTGACAAATTTTTAAAAGTTGGGGGTCATTAAAGCCCTTGCACATATAGAGAGCCTGTGGTGCAGGGCTGTGTTTTTTCCAGTTAACCATTTCTGTTTTGAAACAAATCAAACTTTTTTTTTTTAATGCACATAGAAAGAAGCTTAGTTGCTCTCATAGACTGCAATGCCACTGAGCATTTAAATCCAGTGCAAAGCACGTGCTTACATACAGAGCTAAGAAGGAACAACAGTTTGAAAGGTAGAAGAGGCTGAGTGCTCGGCAGGGACTCACGCATGCTACTACTGAAAAGAAAAACATTTCCTTGTGCTTTGCTCTTCCAACTCAGTCATGCACAAGAACTAACCCTTACCATCTGAATCACAGCTTTTGATATTATTCCTTCACATTTCCTGTCAAAAACTCTAGTAAAAAATGTTCGGGTTAGAATTAGCTGTAATGATCTTGAACGTGAATTCTCTTAAGAAGTTCAGAAGAAACTACATGTACCACCAACAGGGAGAATTTGGCTACCAAAAGACTAGGGTTTGCTCAAGAGGCTGAACTCCAGTGACATCAGAGGGCTATTCCAGTTCTTGCAGAAGAATAATACAGGCCTTGTTTGGATGCTAGTTGTGCATCTCCCACTTACTCCAGCTGGTCCTATGAATTGCATAGGAAAACAACTACAAAACTAACTCATGGAACTATAGGAAAGTCTAATATCCTTTATCAGACAGCTGGCATAAAGCTCAAGCAGAATTAGACCTATTTCAAAAAGGAAGCAGAGAAAGCAGACGAAAACAGATAGAAAATGAAACCTGAACTTTCATTTCTTCTGGAAATTCCTCCCCGGAGCTGGAGACGAGAGCAGAGAGCATGCAATATCCTTTCCAATACTTCATGCAGTATTAAAATGGTGGTAGTAGTTCTGACTGGCTCACTGCTGTACAGGCAGAAATGAAATGCAAAGTTGGTAAAAACCATACTAAATATTCCAGGTGTCATACAGCACCAACAGCAAAGAACAGTGCCTGTCTTTACTTGGAAGTCAAATTGATTTCAGTTTTAAAAGACTACCAAAAGGCTACCACAGGAGCTGATATCTGCGAATGCTTCCACTGCTGCCTCCCCTAAATGCATGCAAATAAGCACCTTTCATACAGTCATGGGAATAGTTTAGTAAGGCTGCAAGGTATAAGCAAAAATTAGATTTCCTAATGGAATTTTTTTCTTAAAGAAAAATAAGGTATTTAATTTTTTTAACATTAATCAATTATGGCAGAATGATTCCAGTAGAAACAGATGCACTAGAATAGAAAATAACTAAAACAAAAAACTGAATGAAATATAGTCTATGTTTACACATGCTCTCTATAAATATTAACATCATGAGAAAGTCAATGGGTTAGCATCAGCCAAGCTAAGTCAGGAAATGATCAAATTAAGTTTACACACCGTAGCTTAGACCCTGTCCCCTGGGTGTGTGCATTGATGTGAGATCTTTGATACGATATCATATGTCATTTTCCAAACCATGAAGTGCAGTAGCATGGATTTTTTTAAAAATATATATAATTCTCATATCAAATACATATACAGTGGAGCCTTTCTGCCTGTATGTCAACTCTTCTTTGTAAGGGATAAACAAAATAAAGATAAAACCTAAAAGCTGAGGTCTCCTTTGCAAGATTGCAAAGATCTGTTGATCTGTAGAGTAACAATAGCATTTATATAAATATAAATTGAGTTTCTATTCATTAACTGAGCTATTAGCTAGTCTGCGGAAGAGATTATTAATGTAATTATGTGTCCCTTTTATGGCCATGGTTCATGTCTTCTCAGTGGAAAGCAGGAGAGAAATTTTTCATTTGTTCTACCTCGAATCATTAATTCCTCAGAGCTGAACACCACCTGATACCCACAGAGATTGTGCAACTATTATTAATTCCTCAGCACTTCACAAATTAGTACAAATAAACTATACAGAGCAACACACTGACAGATTTATACCTTCAAAGGAGTAATAGTATCTATTAACATGAGGCTGCTACTATGAAAACACTGTAAAATACTGTATAAATTTTGAATGTTATGTGTCATAAGGTCATATAATAAGGCTTTTCAGCAAATTTAAGGCTCAGTGGCGTTTTGCCATCTATAAGCAAAAGTGATGATTGAACTAACGGATGATCCCAATTAGAAAAAAAATACTGACTTCTGGCAGTGGCACAGCAGGTCTTCCAAAGTCTACTATTGAACAAGCTGCCAAACACATGAACAAAACCTTCTGAATCAATAAGTTTGTTTTAAAGGAAAATTCACAGAATGCTAAATTGATCTCTATTGTGTTTTGTTGGTACAAATTCTTCAACATCTTTAAATCCCTTTTAAGGCCTCATGTGAGAACACCAGCACCATTGCATGCTGCGATTAGAGGGGCAACCTGACCCAAATAAATAATAATTCCCTAAACCAGGGCATGTTGAGAAGCACTGATTGTAGTCCTGAAGAGTGGGGAGCTCTTATTTAGGGGCACAAGGTTTCAGACAGAAAGTCACCAAAATTTAACTGTCTGTTGTGAGCCAAGGTCATCTTAAACTCTCAGAGTAGTCAATGGAGACCTAGTCAACACAGCCAATGAAGCCAGGAGAGAATTTCACCTTATCCTAAGATAAATTAACAGAAGAGGCATTCACTCTCCTAAAGAGAGGTGTTGAGAGCTGTTTGAGATGCTCTAGGATACTTGGGACAGAACCAAGGGAGTGTGAGCCCAAGACTTACAGAAAATCTTTGCCCTTGAAGAGCAGCAAATGGAAGTCAGGTGAAATATCTTGGAGCATCAAAACTGACAGTAGACATACATGATTAGGCAAGGGAATCCCATCTGCACTGGACAGTGAGTTGAAGAGCTCCCAACAGATTTCTAAGTTTGTGGACTAGACAGCTAGTGTACATATGCATTCACTGCTAAATTTAGGTAGACACCTAAATCCCATGCATTGTGTCAGTTCCGTAGTTCCTAGCTAAAAGACGGACGTCCACATAATTCTGGTTGCCTTAGTAAACTCAATGAGAGCAGAGAAGAATATAATCTTAGGAAAATTTATTTGGCAAACACTGAACAATGAGGATCCTCGGAGAAGAAAAATACTGAAAGCATTAACTTAAGCGTTTCATGTGTTCAAACTCTTGGCACATTACTAGTCACATTGACCCAGTTTATTTATTCTTCTCAAGCAAAAATAAACAAACAGAAATCCCTGGGTCTATGACAAAGAGACACTAACAGTATTCATCCATTTCCAGAAGCACGTGGAGTAAAAGTATTGGCAGAAAAATTTACTATGAAAATGGTCAAACAATTTGGGCATAAAGAATTACCCTGGGAAGGACTTCACTTCTGATTCATCTGTTAGGTTGTCTTTAACTCAGAGCAGCAAGCCCTACAGTAGCACAACACTTTTCCATCAGCAGGTCAGGAGGAAAGGCATATTTCATGCACGCATCACTGACCCAGACCTCCGGCCTAAAGGGAGTGATATTGATGCACTCTGGAGCAGGTTTATCTGACTCTTAATCTGAAAGGCATTAGCCTGACACAAGGGTCAAAGTAGGGAGTATAAAATGCACTGATATAGGAGGGATGTCCGTGATTTCCAGAAAAGGCTTGGAAAAAGAGAGTCTGTGGCATTTCCTCTAATTATTTTTATTACCGTGTTGGACTTCAAAACAGCAGCTCAGGAAAAGAAACAGTGAGGTAAAGTCTTGACCCATCTGAAATCAACTGCAATTTTATTACTGACCTCGTCAGGACAAAACTTGACCTTTTTTTAAGTTTAAAAGAGTGCCTGCTTGTTTTGAGCATGTAAATATTATAAGATGGGCAGGGATTAGTCAGTGAGACTAAGAAAGCTCCCTCTGACTTCCTGTACAAAGCAGAGGTTGTCAAACCAAACACATTGGCTTAGCTCGCTCCTGCCGGATACGTTTTCCTAGACCCTCTCAGGGCCCCGGCTGCACAAACTGGTTTCCATTGCCCTGAGCAGCCTCACCTGGGACACACACACACCTTCTGCCCATGGCCTCAGGAGCACATTTAAGTTTGGCTGTGTGTTTTTCTGAATAGATACCAGGTCTCTGTGGTAGGAATCTTTCTCTCCAACTCTATTTCTAAGTGTAGCTCCTGCATTAACATCAGACCTGGGCAATAGCCTAGGTTTTGCTCCTGACTGGTGTCGCTGGCTGGACTTTGGCCCTAAATCATCATCTGGGCTTGTCAGGGACTCTCAGTTGAAACCGAGAAGCAGGACCCTGTTCATGCACTGTTTTCTAAGGAGAGCAAGAGTATTCATCATTGTTCCTCTGCTGTTCTCTTTAATTTCTGTCTCTCTAATAAGATACCAAGAAAGTTAGATTCAGTGATTGGAACTGAAACATTCAAATCACTGTGTTTCCTATTTGGTTTATGCTTTGTCATTTTTACACTGGTAAGTGGTTACTCATCTGTCTTTAATGTAGCTAAGGGATGCTTATTAAAATGTGGATCTCTGAATATGCAGTTTCCTGTAACTGCAATACTGACAACATTTCAAAGATTCTGAAGAACTGCCCAAGTGGCAGATTCCAGGGGTTCATAATCAGTGTCACAGCACCTAGCTGGAGGCCTGCCACTAGTGGTGTGCTCCGAAGTTCAGTACTGGCCCCAGTATTGTTTCACTTATTCATCAGTGACTTGGATGAAGGGGCAGATGTCTCCTCAGCAAGTTACCTGACCACACAAAGCTGGGAGCAGTGACTGATACCCCACAGTGCTGTGCAGCCCTTCCGAAGGACGTCGACAGGGAGCAGAGGTCGGCAGAGATGAACCATCTGAAATTCGACAATGGCAGATGCAGGGCCCTGGACACAAGGAATGACAACCCCCTGCACCAGCACAGGCTGATCTGCTGGGAAGTGGCTCTGCAGAGAAGGACCTAGGAGTCCTGGTGAAAAACAAGCTGGTGTGCTGGTGGACAACAAGCTGTCCAAGAGCCAGCAGTAAGTGTGCCTTTGTGGCCAAAAAGGCCAAGAGGATCCTGCTGTATATTAGGAAGAACATTCCCAGCAGATCAAGGGAGGTGATCCTGCTCCTCTACTCAGCCCTGGTGAGGCTGCATCTGGAGTGCTGTGTCCAGTTCTGGGCTTCTCAGAGTAGAGGGACATGAAGCTCCTGGAGCTGGTCCAGCGGAGGGCTACAAAGACAATTAAGGGACTAGAGAATCTCTCTTATGAGAAAAGGCTGCAAGGGACGGGCCTGTTCAGCCTCAAGAAGAGAAGACTGAGAGGTAACTTCTTCAATGTACAGAAGTGTCTGAAGGGAGAGTGTCGAGAGGCTGGATCCAGGCTCTTCTTGGTGGTGCCAATAGCACAAGAGGTATCAGGCAGAAACTAATGCACAGGAAGTTCACTGGAACAGGTGGTCCAGAGAGGTTGTGGAGTCTCCCTCACTGGAGATATTCAAGAAACATCTGGACGTGATCCTGTACCTTGTGTTCTAGGATGACCCTGCTTGAGCAGGGAGGTTGGACCAGACAACCCACTGCAGACTCTTCCAACCTTATACATTCTGTGATTCTGTGATGACAAATTTCAGTAGCCTCATTATATGGAAAACTCACTACCAGTGCTAGAGCTTCACCTCCACATCCTGTTCTTCCATTCCCAGTATCTGTAATGGACTGGAGGTAAGCATCTTCTAGACTTGTGGTGAAGAATTGGGACAAGCTTGTGATAAAAATGTTCCTATATTTAATATCCCTCAAATAATTTATATTCTGTGGGGTTTTGTTTGTTTGTTCCCCACCCCTCGTCCACGTCTGCACAGTAGCTGAGTAAACTCACATAATCTCTTAACATCTTCTATATCTATGGCAAGAGCTTTCATAACATATGCATCTTTCCTTCTGTTTTAAAAGTGGCACATCTCTTTATTTGATGCTCCCTTGTTTTACAGGTAAGTAAAGAGGAAGTGATTGTTTCCCTTTCTTTTCTAATTTTGTAGACCTGTAATACATCACCTTTCAGTTCCCTCTAGTCTGAAGAATTTTGATATGACTCGTTCTTTTATGTGAAAGTTGTGAAATAGCTTTGATCGTGCTTGTCTCTCTACAGAATCTTTTGTAATCACTCTTTTCTGAGATGGGGAAATAAGAACTGCATTCGGTGTTTGAGGTCAGCGCATTGTGAAATCGTAGAGTGGTGCAGTACTGCTGCAAAAACAAGCCCTTCATGAAGTGTTGAGAAACAAAATTTTATCTCAGTTTGGAGTTCAGCTGCAGCTTTTCTAGCTCAAAGAGAGGTCAGGCCTAATTAAATTATTATCCCACTCAATCAAACATCTGTTCAACCCTTGATCTGTTAGACCAAGTCTTGGGTAATAGGGGATTGAAAGATTTCTCTTATAATCCAGAGATTGCTGAATAATCCTAGGATAATTATAATTCCTCAGGTAAATCCAAACCCTCAACCTATGTTTATATACCTAACCTTCACAGCTTAGCTGCAGATGTATTTCAGCCCATGAGTTAAATACCTCACTAGAACTTCTCTGGCAGTTTGCAAGGTCCACTGAAGTTCTTATCTAGGAGAACTGAAACAATTTAACTACAGAATCAAAACAAGAAAGCTAAAAATTCCTTATTCCAGCTCTAACTGATGTGACACTGATGCCACTTTTTTCCACATGGCAACTTTTCTAAAAGAAAATGTAATGTTCAAGTTTCTGCTACCTGACCTTTTTTGGGCAGACACCACTTAAATGAACAGCCTGACTTGATAGGACAGGGTGGATTGAAAATATGCCATTACCTGTGTTGTAAATTTTTGTGGATAAAAGGAGAAATTCTACCACTGGCACTGTCAACCTGCCATCTTTGTAAGCCAAGAGAAAAAAAAAACCCTGATACGTAGAGGGGGAGTAGAGAGAGAATAGAGTCATACAAAATGTTGCTTTAAAAATTCAGTATCTGAAATTATTTTTGTCCCTCTCTTACATTCTTTTCTTTATTAAACACTCAGTGAATTAAATCTCAGAAATGGAGAATGCTTTCCTCACAAACCAAACTTCTGACATTATTACCATGCAAGGAAATCACCATGCCAATGCCCTGATGCCTATTTGAAAAACTGCAAAGTCTTCTTGGCGATTCTGCTAAGAATGTGTTTCTAATGTAAACTGTTTTCAGATGAAAATAGTGCCTAGATAAAGACAATCAACTGCTTGATTAATGCTAGAACTGCTGGTTAATAGTTTATGCATGAGGGAGATTAGTTGGCAGGCAACAGACCAAGGATGTCAAGGAAGGATTAGGAAAATGAAAAGCAGCCCCCACACTTACAGTTGCTTATGCAGTAAACAATACTGCCCCTCCCAGCAGAGCAACAACCATCTGTTTCCATTATATATATACATAGGTATATAAATATGAATAATTTGTGTTGCTTTTTGCTATTTTTGTTGGCGTCATGTTTGCTCTGTTGGTTACACCAGAAGACACCATCGGCAGAGGTGCTCTTTTTGCAGTCAACTATATTGCCTAGAGTAAGAAAGGTAAAACACTTAGGATGAAATAAATGCAGATTGTGCAGACATTTATAAACCAGGCTATAGCAACACGGAGCTAAGTTAAAAAGAAGAGAGGTCAGTGGCTCTGGAACCCTGGACGTACTGACCAAAACCAGACCTTGCACACGGATCAGTGAAACATCACGGGAATACTTTGGCTGAAGCCCAGAGGCCTTTATCCACTCTTAGACAGCACCACATCCACAGTAAAAAGCTCTCTGGGCCCAAGGTGCTCACTAAGCAGCTCACTGGAGTACGCTAATGCCTCCCTTCAGAGGGGTTTAGAGGCAGTCCCCAGGTCTCTGCCTTTGCAGCATGGTCAGTCTGCAGCTCGTGTGGACATCTGCAAACATGGACAATGTGACTATTCAAACTCACTCTGTGGGAAGTTAGGGAAATAGCAGTTTCAGGAAGAGTCATCTGGAAGAGCACCAGCATGTAGGCTGAGATTTCTCACAAACCATATAAATGAGGAAGACTACATCAGGCTTTTCTATTAACATTTAGGTGTTGAAAGCCTTGTAAAAGCTCCAGCTCTTTCCGCCAGTTGGGTTCCTGTTATGTTTCCCAATTTTACCTGGAAATGCTACGTACTGTGGCCTGCTCATGTGTCACAATGTTACTTCAGAATCTGGGAGCTTTCGGTGAGTTTGTTTTTTCAAGTTCCCACAGCCCAAAATTTCCAAGTCAGGAACACTGCTGAATGTTGTAACATGACTGCATTTAGGGAATTTTCACTACAACCTGGATGCCTCCAGATGTCCCTGCTGCAGTAGGAGGGTTGGACCATATGATTTTCAGAGGACCCTTCCAACCTCAGCTGTTCCAGATATTGTAACACAGCTGGAAAGAAAGAGGAGAAGTAATAAGTGAGTAACGAAATTATATCAGGGCCAGAAGCACAGCAGTGGCTTTGGCGTAGGCATTGGAGAATGGAAAAATCACATGAAAGCATGAAGGGCCAGGACAAGACCTGGAAAAATGAAGGTGAGCTCACAGAAGCAGTAAAGTGGATGAAATGGGAGACCAACAGACTGACGTAGTTAGGAAGGATGAGTGGAAAAGACACTGGAAGAAAGTTCATGAGAAAGGTATTGCAGAACCTCCAGTGTAGAGAGAGGCAGGCTACCTAGCATTCCTCAGCTGAAAGAAGAAGCAAGGGTGCATGGCATCATAACATGTGGATGGGACACTGACAGAAACAAAAAAAGATGTAGAAAAGTAGGCCATGTATGTACAGTAATCAGGCCTGCAGAAGCAAGCACTCAAATTATCTTTAGATATGCAGTAGGGGTGAGCTGCTGTAGAAAAGCTGCACTTCGGGGCGTTTCTTTGGTTGCACAGCCAGGCTGTGCGCCTCTCCTCCTGTGCAGGAGATGGGTTCCTGCCCTTTCCACAGGCACAAGTGGGGGACTAGTGGAGAGCTGAAACAGGCGCTTTATGCTGGAAGAGAGCAGGGACTAACCTGCCTTGTCTTCCTCTCTCTCCTACACCTCAGTCCCATTAAGGTGGTACACAAAATCCTGTTGCCATATTGCCTTACCTATGCATGGTCTGCCTGGGTGTCACACAAAGATGTTTCTCAATGAGCAGAGCTAACTCCTGAAAAAGCAACAGGTGGGTCTTCACAGAAAATGAAGGAGTGAGAGGAACAAGGTATGGGCAAGTCTTCTCTGAAATTCTTTTTTAATGGCTTGGGATGTTGTATGTTTTGACTTCTCAGGCTGTGCTCTGACTGCTAGAGGATTAAAAGATGGTGAATTGCACTTGCTGAAAACTAGCTTTTGGAGCTCAGCAGGCAGTAGAAGAATCAGTCTTCTAAAATTTATGAAACAGGCTTTTTTTTTTTTTTAGCATGGTGCCATATTGAATTGATCCATTTATTCCCCTGAGCAACACTCATCAATTTTCTGAGATTAGCTACAGCAAACTGTATCAGTAACCACAGATTCTCTCCAATCTACTCCTGAGGAAGCCCTTCTTTAAAAACAAAAAATCAGA
The DNA here is from genome assembly GCA_013398015.1 of Oreocharis arfaki. NCBI lineage: Eukaryota > Metazoa > Chordata > Aves > Passeriformes > Paramythiidae > Oreocharis > Oreocharis arfaki. The sequence continues at coordinate 307,106 of VZRR01009253.1, forward strand.
TGGAGGTCTTAAATAACGTAGAACTCTTGGCTTGGTGTATGGCTGTCTGACACATATGTAAGATACCACCAACACAATATTGTTGGGACTTTTCCAAGCAGCAGATTAATCATTGCTTTGACAGTCACCCATTAGAAAATTTTATTGATAAACAGAAGCTAGAAGACCTAGTATTTCAGGGGGATTCAGTTGTTTTCTTCCCAAGTGGTTGAGCTGAGTACCTTTCTCAAAGCACACAAGGGTAAGGAGCCATCAACCAGCAAAAGAGGGGCCACCCACCTCGCATGTGTAGTTTGGTGACTGCAGAGCCTCAGAGGTCCAGCCCACTTTGGTGGGGGAAAAACAGTTATTGCTCATGACAAGGCCTGCAAGTTATTAGTTCCTATTCTCCCAGGCACAATCCCTCATTATCAAGAAAAACCCAAACAAACAAAAAAAACCCTTGTGGGTCTGTGTTTTGTTTTTCTTTTGGATCGAGAAAGGCCACACCCAGCTGCTTTAATTATACTTCTAAATATATACATGTAAATATTATTCCTTTGGCTGGGACAACATAAGTGAGAAAAGGCTTTTTGGGGTTTCATTTCTCTCTTCAAAGAAAGGCATAAATTAGTTACTGATAGCTACAATTGTTGTCCAAGTCTGATTATAATTATAGATGTCAAATCACTAATTATAATTTTATATTATTTTTTTCTACACAATAGTCATTCTTGTTTGAAACCGCCACGCTTATTTCTTCTATAAAAATCCTCTGTCTAACACATCACAGCCGAAATGGACATTCAACTTGAAATGTAACTTTGCTTACATTATGCTTTTTTAAGATGCTGTTGATTATGGTAACTGATTGCCAAAGCACAAGCTCATTAGCTTATGCAAGTTCTGGTAGTGTCATTCAAGAAGTTTTTTGTAAGGGATTAGGCCATATTGTGTGGCCTAGCCTGTTTTCCTTGAGTTTACGTAACTGTGCCATTCAGTTCTGCAGATTATAACGTCACACTCAGTTAAGCCCATGTAGTCAAAGTCATGGTACAGAACGCAGGAAGAACTCACCAGGAGTAAATTCCTTCCACTTTTCTTCTCAAGTGAGACAATAGGGTCATATCAGCAATTTGCACCAAAGCAATACCTAAAATACAATCCTATGCAAAGGATCAGTTACATTACCAAGTTTTACCTACCTAAACTCCATCCCATTGACATTCTTGCCATAGTCAATGGGAAAGGGCACCTCTAAAGCAGCATTTACCTCATTCTAAATAAGAGGCAGGGTAGACAGGATGGCAGTACCTTGGGTGTGAATTTTTTCTCCATTGGTTGTAGAGATCCCTATAAACCTAACATACAATTTGAATTAATTGTCAGAAGTTTGAGGTAAATACCAGCCTACAAGTAAGGATACCAATACCACTCAGATAACACTGCCACACACTAGTGAATGTGGCAAAGCAGCACAGAACTATATGAGGTACTGTTTTCTGCTTTGGAGTGGTGACAAAAGCAAATGACAGGTGACTAAGACTTATTCTTTTAAATCTGAGTTTAGCAAGGTCTCTAGCCCAGCAAAATACAGCCCAAAACAGCATGGCAGAGACCTGTAGTATGTAATCTTTCTGTGTCACTGTACATTTTCCATTTTTCAGAGTCCAGATTACACAAATACTCTCTTCCCACTCTGCTTTTTCATCCAATTAAAACAGTATGACAAAGACCTGGTGGTCTTTGTTGACAAAACTGTCAACAGCACGCAGTGTCCATCACGGCAGTGGTGTGGATCTCCACACAGCACTCTTTTTTGGAAGAATGTACACATGGTGAAACCTGTGGACAGAATGTAGGTGAGCCTAAAGAACTTTGAGCTGCGAGCATGCTTCTAGACTGTATAATAAAAATGAGAGATGTTAGTTTTGAAACCATCTTTGAGATGTAAGACTCAATGATAGAAAAAAGAGATGGTACTTTCACGTGTTAATATACAAAGCTGAATGTTTAGGCTTGAGGCTTTTAGTGAGAAATATGTACAGTACCAGTACCAAGCAAGAGGTGGAACTCAGCTCTTCGAAGGGTTAAAGTGAACTTTAGTCTTCCACTGATCACCCTCTGGTACTGTATCTTCATAAATTTCCCCCGTTTATGGAGTGTTTTTGATGGCAGGCAATTCTTTGGTGAAAGTTAAGTGCTCTTTTATATGAATAAATAAAGAAGGCTTTGGTTTGAATGAATACATTATTTTGACAAATGTTTATTGGAAACCCAATTATGGCTTCATAAATCAGTGCTATCTGTGGTACATCAGGTGAGCTCACCCATGCCATCAAATGGCACATTGAATATTAGCAGGATAATTGAAACAATTCTGTTAGATGTTGTTCTTCTTACCCAGGTCTGACAGTAGTCAAAACAGGAAGAAATTGTTTATTAATTTTATTTAACTTATTAAAATACTTTTTGTAAGATGTAATGGGCATACTTAACACAAAAAAAAAAAAAAACATTTGTTTTCAGTTTGCTGTTAGATTAAAATGACAAGGTCAAGCACAATGCATGAACTGAGTGGCAGCTGAATTTTAAGGGTAGTTGGGGAGCAGAAGGGATATCTATGAAGTCTATTGTTTGAACTTTACACCCAGGTGAAGCTGTGCTTTGTTTGTTTTGTCTGAAGTGGTCACTGGTAATATGAAATGTGTCTGGAGTCAGTTCATGTGCTTCCTTACCCTCCCTGCTACAGTGATGCTGAGTTAGAACGACCAGATGAATGAGAAGCCATTTTCATAACTGTGAAAATGAAAGGAAACAAGTGAAAATCCTGAATTGAAGGTCAAGAAAAAAGAGAGGAGTTTAAAGTTAAAAATGATTCTCGTAATATCCCCCTGTAGATAAAAAAATCTACTGGGAACAAGCTACCAGGAATTCCCATCTCTTGAGGCCCCCTGACTGATGACAGCAAAATGGAGATGTATTGGTAGAAGGACACTGAAGATCTTGTAAAGAAGATTTATGTAAAGAATCTACACGATTTCCCAAAGGATCATTTCCATGTTTAGGATATGGCTACATTTATACCCACTAGGACTTCAAAGCATAAAATAAGGATTGAAACTGAGGTAATTTGGTTTGGTGTATATTTGAATTAGAGTGATATAAATAGCCACCTAGATGTCTTTCTTACCAACTCAACTTCAGTGTAATTTTCTTCTTAGTGGCACAGGAGAGAGAGTGAAGAGACATAAGGAGAACAACAAAAGGCAGTACAATGTTCAGCTTTTTTCCCCTGAGCGAAAATAAATGTTAGGAGCCGGCCAGAGAGACAGCAACAAAAGACTTCTATCTGGAATTTGTCAGTTCATTGAAAGGAGAAAAAAAATCACCAAGACAAATTATTTTTTTATACAAGAAACTAACCTTCCCCAGAAGCAAGTCAGGCTCCAGATTTCTGGTAGTAGGCAGAGAACCTGGAGACCCCAGGGCTGAACTGCCCGCACTAGGACTTCTCAGGATCTCATGTTTCCCCAGAGATCTGCTTCTCAGATCATGTATAAAGTTTGAGGTCATCTTCTAAATAATAGCTAGACAACATTTTGTCATGTTCTGCAAGATGGAGATAATATTCTAAATTTTCCACCATCCCTTACCCTAGCCCCTTCTCAGAATTTTAGATTGACAAACAATAAAAGTGTGGGAAGCACTATAGGGATTGTCTTCACTACTTAGGATTCTATTTTTTCCATAGCAAAATAGGAGTACATTCAGCCTAAAAGCAGGCATGCACTTTGCTGCCAAGGACACCATCACCAGTAATAAATATTCTGCAATGAAGAAGACAGAACTTAGGACAATCATGGTGCGTGAAAGCCTTGGGCTTTTTCCTTTTACCTAAGAAGATGTTCTAGGGCAAACAAATCTGGAAGTCTCTTTTCCAGAATAAAAGAAGTGAAGGTATTGGTTTTTATACCGATTTTATATTTTACTGATTATACCAATAGTAAAACTATTGCTTTGTCTCATGGATTGTGCTTTTGTGTCTTAACTTCTGGACCACATTTTGTTACCCCTAAGCAGGAATGAGGGATTTTAGAAGTAAACTCTTCTCACTACACCACTTTCTCACATGTAGCCTCAGAAAGCCAGACCGTTCAGTCCAAGCTATGCACACAGAAATTAATTTCCTTGAATAGGATCGAGGAGATGTATGTGGTTGGCTGGGTAAAAAAAAGGGTGGACATGGAACAGGAAAGAAACACATTTAGAAACTTCCTCTGAGCTCTGGTAAGGCTGGAAGAGCAACAAGAAAAAAGCAGCCTGCAGTCCATGAACTTGACACAAAAGGCACAAGACACAACTCTTGAGCACCCTAATTATCAACCAAAGCATCAGCCTTTTCCCCAGAGATTCACAGAAGTTTGTTGTCAATAAATAATATTAACAGATTTGGTTCCTGGCAAAGTTTATCAGTTTTTCTTATCTCTAGTCTCTTTTCTCAGACCCTGTTCCCTACCTTTGCCTGTGGCCAATCTAACTGCAAATGTGACTTAATGGAAGGAGAAAGGAGGGGAGAGAAAGAGTCACAGGTTTTCATAATAGATTTAAAACACAGCAGCTCTGAAATACTCCCCCTTTGATTTTATTTCAGAAGAAACTGTGGCCATCAACCTTATTTGATTGTTGTTGATTTAGCATTCAAACACAGGACTGAAATGTTGTCTTGTTTCACTCTACCTTCTGCCAAAAATTCTTGATGGACAAGCTAGTTTTATCTTTTGCTAGCTTCTGTGAGGGCAAATTATCAGAAAAGTTGCTCCTCTTTTCTCCAGTGATAAAGACAGAAGATGCTACACCACTGACTGCCTTGCCTAGCCTCGTATTTCAGTGGAAATCAGCATTTAAAGTGTTACATTTCACAGCTCAAAGGAGAAGAAAGCTTAATGGAAGACAGTTCTTCATTTATATGCAAGACTCCTGTTGCCATCCATAAATTACTCAGGCTGCCATTATAACCCAGAACAAGCTGGCATCACCCTTAAATACAGAAGATTGAGTGAAAGATTAACAGAACAAAAACAATGAAGAAGTCATTAAAACACCTAGATAATAAAATGCTTGAAAATATCTCCCCAAATTTCCTTGTGGCAAGACAGTGATTGATACATAAATCAAAGCTATTCTTCTTCGGGGGATGTTCAGGAAGAAGGCAGTACAGTTTGTTAACATGAAGGACTGCAGCTTTTACAGTAATGGGGAAAAGCAGAAAACTGATCACTGCCCTCAGTTATTTCAAATGCATTCTTCTTTCCCTCCAGCAAGAAAAAAATAAATAAATAAAAGCCTTGTTTCTAACAGAATCAACATAAGTTAATAGAATGTGGTTTTAATGCTCGATTTCATTTAACTAACTCTTAGCTTTTCCTATGTTACATTTGCATTGCTAAAAAACTAAAACTGTGGATTATGTTGGAGGAATAGATTAAATTGTTTCTTTGTCAAAAGTAACTTTCACCAGCACATTTAATAAATGTAATAAATGTACGTGTTACAGAGTCTTTGTACCACAGAAAGCAAATAGTTATTCAAAGCAAACAACTCTGGTCCATTACATACTCCTCAGCGATGATACACAAAAAACAATGACAGAGAAACAGACGGTCCAGCAAGAATTTGCTTTGAAGTCCACAAAAAACAAAACAGAAAAAAAAGTGTTCATTGCATTAAGAAATTTTGAAATCTACCAGTTTTCACTCTATCTTTTTGCCCTGCCACTCCATCAACTTCATCTGAACATGCCTGTGGTCTGCCATAAATAGTGGGATGAAAATGGCTGTAATAAACAGCAAGAAAAATAATACCTGACACCAGACTTGAAATAGTTAGGATGCCCACAATTGTAAAACATATTTCTTCGATAATGGAAGGTTTCCAGAACATGCAAACAAACAAAATACCTAGAGTTACTACAGTGTGAGTAGCATAATAAATAAAAAGGCAAACTTTTGTTCTTCTCCCCTTTATGTTAAAAAATGAAAAAATTAGAATGATTCCAACTACAGTTCTGTACAGATATTCCATCTTCTTAGATTTGCAAAATGTTGTATGCTGTTTCAAAGTCCAAGTGAAGCCACAGATCCAAAGAAATATCAGCAGAATTACAGAAATTCTGACACTTAGTAGAGTGATCAATGAAATACTGAGTATCCAAGAAATGATGGTAAGCAATTTATAGAAGAGATATATTAACTTGGGAAGCACATGAAATTCATCTTTGTCAGGCAGAGATTTTCGTAGTGATATCTGATAATCAACCATTGATAAGGAGATACCACAAAAAGACATAATAATGGCAGCATCTAAACAAAACACAAGGAAAAATGTTAAACCAGAGAAAATTATATGTATTTTACACTATGATTTCTGAATGATGTTTTAGAAAACTCCATGCTTTCCTAACACTTTCTTTATCCCAGTTTTATATTTACTCTCTGCTCCAAAGAAAGTCACCTTAATTTTAAGGCTCACTATAGTTACTTAAATCTAGGCATCTGATGCTGTTTGGAATGCTTATGTTATCCTGCCCAGCCCTTGCTCCTTAATGGCCTTGCCTAAGTTGCATGTCATATTTGCCATCTCCATGCATAGGCGACTTAGAAATTCCCAAAGTATTGCAAATAGACCATAAAAATTTAAGTTTCAGCAACTGATATTTGTGAGTCTGCAGTAGCTAAAATGTAGAAATCTGTAACTAAGACTTGGTCCTTCACATGGTCATATCTAAGATGAGATTTGCCTGATCCTTTTCCATGAGTAAATTTCGACTCCATGGACTTTGAAGGAATGCTAGACATCAGTACAGGTATCCTCATTTAGTTAGATAAATTCCAACCCTGAATAAATCAATGTCCTGCCAATAATTCTTCTAGTTTTAGAGCTGGAAACGGTACAGCTGCTTCTGAGACTTGAACCAGTATCTCTTCATCATATTGCATTCTACAATGCTGACATGTCCTTAGATTTATTTCTGACTCTGTCTCTCACCTGTAACATGGGTGATGGCAGCGACAGTTCATGGGGCTGCTTTAATTATATTACTGATTCCCAAATACCTAGCTAGCAGTTTTAAAAGAATCTGTAAGCAAAACCACACAAATCATACTGCTCTTCAAATTACATGCTAATTGCATTTAAGAGCTTATTTTCAAGTCATGTATCATTATGTTTCTATTAGATATTATGACTTTTTATATTTATGATATATAGTATTTATATATGACTTTTCATTTTTATAGTGAAATCTTCCTTCTCATCGATTCAGCAGAATGGAACATCTACTAGACAGAAATTCTAATTAAAGGCAGAGTAATAATGCAGTGGAATGTATGTTTTCCAAAGTATCTGTAAAATGTCATCCAGTCATGAGTTATGTTTTTAGGTAAGATACTCAACTTGCAACATAAGGAAAAAGGCAGACTTACATTGGTAGAAATGAGTTTTGCCATGTCCCATGACAATGTAAATCTGAAGAAAAAGTTGTGGTGTGGTCTCAAGAAAAGTCTTGAACATCCTGAGCATGTTAATATCAGTTACTGCATCAATAGATTGTTTTTGAATGAAGTTGGAAAGGTCTGCTTCTGATTCATCTCTGCTGCTTGATTGTTTAAAAGCAACTTGGCAACCATATTTCAAAGCAAACCAATACCTATTAAGAAAAGGACACTTGATTAGGTAGCACTTTTTAGAAGACCAACTCAATAATATTATATAGCCTTACAACAAGTTTTTCCATCTTCCACTCTGGTAAAATTTTGTCTGGTATCTATCTAGTGTCAGTGATATCAGAGAATCATTTAAGCACAGCAATACCATGCAATAAGAAAACTAATAGAACAGAATGAGAGTTGTCTAAATAAAGATTACAAGCTTTATTTTGTTAGGTTCTTACTTCTTTCAAAGTACTGCATTTCTGAAAATTCCCTTAGCATCTCTCATCAGTCTCTCTTTGAAATACTCAGTCACTTTCTTTGTATCCGTTTCAGGATATTAGTGAATATGCAGCTGTGAACATCCACATCTATGTAAGTAGGATATAGATCCATAAGCCCCAAGTATAATACCTGAGGAACTGCAAACATAAAAAAGACTTTTAAAAAACCCTACTACATTGTTACTTTCTAAATACTCAGAAATTATATTTCAGAAAATAGTTTTCAAGACACCTGGATTCCTGGGTTGAAAGATTCTGTTAACAATCTGAGTGGTTTTACATGAAGAAGCCATTTGACTTGGCAAATGAGTGCACCTGAAGGACTTTTAGAACATCTCTGGTTTATTTTTTATTAAGCCTAAATTAACACTTTCTTTTAAAGAGCATTAAATGCAAGGATACATGGAATTAGCCAGTTACAACTGGCATACATTCCATGTTGTAAAGAACCTATTCTGTTCAGGATATCCCTAATGCTTTGCTTGGAGATAAATGTAGCTCTTATTCCCATTTTCAGGACCTTTGCGTCAGGCTTGGAAGTGTGATTAGCACTTTATAGAGGAAAAAACACTTAAGTTTTAATCATAAACTCTTCTGGTAATTAACAGAGGAACTAGCTGTTGTACATGTTAATCTTTATGTCTGAGTTTGGGAAAACAGGATGGTGGCTCTAACTTGATGTAGGACCAGAACTCCAGAGGCTGGAAATTTCTTTCTTATTTCTGCTGCCTCTAATGGACTCATATACAGAGCCACACAGCCCTGGTGAGTGATCTGACTCACTGCACTACTGTTTTGGAAGTCAAGAAGGGTAGGAAATGCTCTTTTCTGTTATAAACTAAAGGGAGCAATTGCAGAAGTGGGTTTCATAGTGAAAGACCTCTTTCCAGTGAACTGTTCAGCAGCAAACGAAGATTCATTTGGAACTAGTAAACAAATGAAAGGAGAAGTATCCCCATTAGTGTGCATGTAAATGCCACCTTGAAGCAAATCAATGCTTGCTCTTTTCTGCTGGTAACTTGACTTCAAGTGGTCATTAACAGTGCCTGGGCAGATTGTAGCCTAAGCCTTGTAACCCTGCAGCACTGCAATAGGCACTGTCACTGCTGGTAACTTGGCATGGGCTTTGCAAGGCCTCAGAACTGTGGCTTGCCAGGCTTGCTCTGTTTGAAATTTTCTTGACCTGTCAGTGACTTTTTATTGCTTGGTTTAGCTTGGGTTTTCTGCAGAAAAATTGGTGATTTCTTCCAACTGACCAGGCGGCTGATTTGTTCTACTTTTCTTTTTTTTCATTTTTCTATCATACAGTCATAGTTTTATACAGGTAACAGATATGCATCAAATGAGATACTTATTACATACATGATGGTGTAGGATAGAGAAACCTAGTCTTGCCATGACAGCAGAGGTCCTGAGATGTGGAGAGATAGGATACAGTGTAGAAAAGCAGATGTATCAAGGGATGGCTTGAAAAAAGGGATAGGACTGAAAAATATTTATGTAACAATTTTAACTGTAGTATTTATAGTATTATTATTATTACTTTTTTTTTTTAATGCATAGAAGTATTCTTTCTTTGCCTGTAATAAATAGATCTAGACTAATAATGATTCTTGGAATCAACTGTTAGAATTTCACTGATACAAAGTTCTTGGCTTTATAGGTGTATAAATCCACGCGTTTGTCCATAAACAGGATTTTGATCACAGCAGCCTTCAGACATGACTTCCAAGCCTGTTTCAATCTAATTAGCTCCCAGATGTTTTGAGCTTCTAATATTCTTCTCCAATGAACCCATTTGGACTATAACCAGCAGGCAAGAACAGCATAAGTAGTCCTTTTTCAAGAAAACTCACTGTTATTCAGCCAATTTTTCCAGCCTTACAAAGGCTACTGGAGCCTTTACCCCTAAAAAGAAAACCTAATTTAGTAAATAAATTATGACAGTTGCATCATTCATTTGGATCTATTTCCTAAAGAAATTAAGCAGAACATCACAGGCCAACACTTGGTTATCTTAGACAGTTGTACAAGACTGCTAATACACAGGCTGAGAAAGGCAAGGTCCTAAGCCTTAACTTGCCTCCTACTTACATTCCCTAAGGCTGCATCTGAGATAACTTCAAGATTCATGCTAAAGTGCAGCTTCCTGATTCCCTGACCATCCACAGGATCACACACACCACGGACCTGACGAAACCCACACCGATGCATTTACCATACGTAGAGAACAGAGGGCAGCAGATCATGACACACCCAGATCCCACAGGATCACCTCATCTCAATATAACACTGGAGAACAGTACTCTTCTGCTTGCTTAGGGAGACAGGAAGAACCCCTGGCTCCTCCAGAGCTTTAAAGTTTAACTCCTCCACCACCTCTAAAGACCAAATCCTTTGACCACAGGGAAGGCAGTGTAGGGGTCTCTTCCACAGCTACAGGCGAGGCAGCCAGGATTGGCAGGTACTGGGTTAAATGCATGCTAGAGGATTCATGACTTTGTCCCTGCTATGTAAAGGCATCTCATTCATACAAGTGAGAATTGTGACATGGAAGCAACAGTAGGAGTAGGTGTGGAGCAGCTTTGTTATTATTCAAGAGCCTCAGGGGAAGAGCCTTTGCTTTTCTCCTTGCAGAGATTTATAGACTGCATCCCTGCCATTCAGGCCATATGTTGGTTCCATGAGCTGGCTCTAGATCTATTATTTACTCCCAAAGGAAACTCATTTTTATGTTCTTGTGTATTTATTTTATTGTTCCCTGAATAATCACTCATGAGGAAAAAACTGAACTGTTTGGCAGTTTTTTGTTTATAAAACAATTTTTTGTTTATAAAACAATTAGTATTCCAAAACATCTGGTTCTTGCATTCAAGATGTAAAAATCTGGAAATATTGCAATGTTTTCAAGAAAAAACAGTTGTTTTTTCTTTGTTCTTTCTTTGGGTGGACTAATCTGCTAGTTGTCCATGGACTCACTCACCAGAGCCTGTGTTTGTCCAAGCAGCAAGAAGTGGAAACCAGCTCCACAAATTTCAAGCTGCAGAGCTCACGGCTGAGATGGCAGGCGATATGCAAGGCAAGAAATGTCCTAAAAGGAATATTTCAACTGGATGCCTACCTGAAATCACTTGTCAGTTTTCAAAGCACATGGCTTCTGAGCATTGCATACTAGGTGTATACTGTTATAAGGTGGTACACTACATATCTGTCACTAGTTGTAGTGGTTTTGGTTAGTCCACTTCTGACTTTGAATACTGTATAGAATCCTTTTTGTTTTCAAGTAAAGTCCAAATACTTTCTGCTGCTCTTTAACTATATGTTAAGCAAGGTGGTGTTCTCTGAGCTCCACATGCTTATGTCACTTACTGTAGTTCACTGTGACAAAATTTCATATTTTAAGAGTATTTTGAGTTTACGCTCTCATTCTCGTCTGCCCATTTGGCATGCAATATAGTGACATTTTAGGAAGGGCTCAGAGCCAACTTTTAGACCTAGTGCTGAACTATGTTCCCAGCCTAGGGCAAAGTTCAGTCCATAGTAAAGGGTAGGTCAGGTTCAAATTTTCTCCTTTATCATGCCCACGGCTCACTTAAACCCTGGGCCTGCTCTGAAACTATTCTGGTTGTATTCCTCAAACCTATTTTACTATAATATATCTATTGCTATAGAAGTTCTGTGCTTCAATATTCAGGAACCGTAAAAAGTCTTTTAAAAGGTACTACAACTGTAATAAAAACACATTAATTAAAAGTATTGGATTAGTTATGTATTTTAAGTAGAGGTACATCCTAAATAGAATACTAAATAGTTATGTCAATAATATAGACAAATGCAGGTACATCCTAAATGGAATACGAAATGGTTATGTCAATAATATAGACAAATGCAGGTTTACCATTTACTTATTCTCCCTATAAATTCACTAAAGAGAATATGCTTTTTATTATTTCAAGGTATACAAGCTACTTGGAAGCCAGCAGAGTAAAAACCCTGCAATTTCTTTACAACTGGAACTGTCATATGTGAATGGCAAGGAATTATCAGTGTCTCTAAATATCATTCACTTTGACAGGAGAACAAAAAAATGGTTTCTGCCTTCGTAGTGTTGCTCTGTGAAGAACGCAGATAACAGGGCTCCTACTCGTTGTAAACACTCATGGAAACACAGCTCCACTGTCTGTTCTTGAGATGTTCCTACATATTCATCATCATTTCACAAGTGATGAAGTTTGATCCTGTAAAATTAGGAAGGCTTTGTCTCCAGCTGGGAATTCACAGGGGTGACAGCTATTCGGTTTTGTTGCTTCACGGCCTTCACATATGACAAGCAAGCTGCCTTGCCAATGTTTCCATATCACATGCTTCCCCTCAGATTTCCACTGACTTTGCAACACAATCCCAGTATTATAGTACACATCCCATCTCATCAAACTACACCAATAAATATTTGGGTGCCATTTAATAATACATACAGGCAGGTTGCAAGTGGCCTGGCAATAATGACTGTCCTGTCTAAATTCTGGTCATGTAGTCACAGCTTTCAGCATTGTATAAATGCTGAAATAATTTATCAAAGGAAAATTATTCTCTGCTGCATGTCAGACTTCACCTTCTAAGTATCAAAATACTTGGATTAAATCCATGAAACTGATGCAACTAAGTCAATACTTAGGTCAGTAAATTTATATTAAGAAAATGTGATCAAACACATAGAATCACAGAATCATTTAGCTTGGAAAAGATCTTTAAGATCATCAAGTACAACCATTGCTCTAGCATTATCAAGTGCACCACTAAACCATGTCTGTGTCATGTCTACATATCTTTTAAATATCAGCAGAGATGGAGACTCAACCACTTCCTTGGGTGCCTATTCCAACGCTTGTCAACCCTTTCAGTAAAGAAAATTTTCCTAATATCCAATCTAAACTTTCCTGGTGCAAGTTGGGGCCATTTCCTCTCATGCTGTCACTTGTTACTCGAGAGAAAAGACTGACCCCCACGTGACTGCAACCTGCTTTCATTAGTAGAGAGCAGTACGAGTCCTACACAGGATGTAGCTTAACCTCAGTGACATCTCCAAGCCAGATGACCCATCATCCTCATTACTATTCAGTTCCATGTGCAGAGCCTCATACCTGTTATGCCAGGGCACCTGTGAAGGTGGGGTAGTCACAGTGGAGACACACCGGCTGCACTGGGCAGGAACTTGTTGCCATAGCCCCCTAGCCTTAAGTCACTGTGCTCAGCCAGGTCAGGAGTGGATAGGGAATCATCCATATCATGCATCCTGCTTGCCTGCCTGCCTGTGGGGCTGTCTCAGGAAAGGCAGGGTGCTCAGCCAGGTGAGGAGTGGAGAGGGAATCATCCATATCATGCATCCTGCCTGCCTGCCTCTGGGGCTGTCTCAGGAAAGGCAGGGTGCGATTCTAGCAGTCTCTGTCTCTCTCTATCCCTGATACTCCTCAACCTCCTCACCTCCTCCCAGAGCTCTGTCACTAAGCAGAGGAGTTCCTTTACCAGAGTGCATCTCTCACAGGTGTGCTCACTGCTGCCAGCTGGTACTGCTTCAGAGCAGGACCCACCCTACAGCCCATCACCTATGTTGGCTCTGAATTTTTCTCACTGCCTTTTAGAAATACATAATGAAATAACCCCAGTTTCAGCAAAGCACTCACATTTACTCTGATGCCTCATGGATTTAGAATTAATCTTCACAAATATGCAAAGAAATAGTTTTCATCTGCTTCTATTAAAAGTTGCAGGGCATTCTGAGCTACCCTTAAGCATCAAGTGGCACAACAGCAGCTGCCAGTATTACAGTGGCTGCTGCTGATGTGACCTTCTCTTCTGACAGCAAAGGTTATGACTTGCTAATGTTTAGTCTCCCATAGGTGTGTCCTTGGCTGATGAAGCACACTGCTACACATCAGACAGCTCCAGAATTCATATGGTGCCATAAGGAAATGTCCCATTTTCCCACATTCCCTGACTGTGGTATTGTCCTAATGTTGTCTGTTATGTCAAGACTGTTCTCCATTCCACAAACATCTGCGGGAGCCATTTAGATAGGTCAGGCTGAATATAATTTTAGTCAGCATAGTTAATATGTATATTTTTAACTCAATTTTGTCTCCTTGCAGAGCATACTATTTCATATGAAATATAATTGCAGGTATGCACTCTTTCCAATAAAAGAAGCTAAAGCCTTCTTAGATAAGAAATCCTGTTAATTTCATTTTCCTCTGATTTTATATATACTGTATATATGTATGAACATATATATATATACACACAAATATGATTTTCATATTTATTACTTAGCACTGTCAGTGTGATAGCAAAACCAAACTGATTCCCATTGTTCTGTGCACTGTACAAACCTCCAGTACCCAAAGGGTATCAGTTTGTAAGTCACCACTTCCAGTACCTAAAGAGAGCCTAGAAGAAAGCAGAAGAGGGACTTTGTACAAGAGCATGGAGTGATAGGACATGGGGGAATGGCTTCAAACTGAAAGACGGTAGGCTAAGGCAAGATACTAGGATTAAACTCTTTCCTGTTAGGGTGATGATGCACAGACTGCCCAGAGAAGCTGCAAATGCCCCATCCCTGCAAGTGCTCAAGGCCATGTTGGATGGGGCTTTGAGCAGCCTGGTCAAGTGGAAGGTATCTCTGCACATGACAGGGGGAGCTGGAACGAGATGATTTTTACGGTCCATTCCAAACCAAACCATTCTAGGAGCCTAAGTTCAAAGACAGAGCAGGAAGTGTAAAAGGATACGAAAGAGGAAAGAAGGAAGGAAAGAAAAAAACGAAAAAATGAAAAAATATAATTTGATAAGGTATATTCACATCTTATAATTTCAAGCATGCAGAGTTCACTGACCAAATCTTATTTACTGGTAAGGCCCTCATTATCCTCATTGAATGAAGAATATGGGTTCCTGCTCCAAATGACTTTCTGGACAATCTCACCTTAACAAATGTGACCTGACTTGACAGAATCTATTTTTATCCATTTACTGCAGAGATAAACCTGAATGACTTCTCTAAACTAACTGCATAAATCAGATGACTAAGAGGGAGGACAGGAGGAAGTTGTACCTTGATACACCTAAGAAAAACACATACAATAAGAAGCATATAATAGTTAATCACAAAGGCACAAGCACAGATGCCAGCTTGCTGTTACCAGCTTATACTTTAAATTATGCTTTATAACACTGCTGAATTGTGAGGAGTGGCTGGAAGAACTTTGTAACTTATACATAACATCTTGGAAATTTTCCAAGCATAAGTAGCAGCACAGGAGAAAATATCATTTGTGCAGTAAAGAACAAGCAACCAAATTGACAACACTGGCAGAGCAAAGAACAAAATAATGTTTACTAGATAATAAGCCACTCAGAGAATATGGAGCTAATTCTGAGGAAGATTCAAAATCACAGAAATTTTTGGTAAGAGATATTAATTGGAAAGGGTATGAGTTCAGGTAAGCCCAAGAGTTTCGCGGATTGCTTTAGAGTTAAGGTGATCCACTAAGCAAGCAAAGTTTTCTATCACCATTAAGTGCTGCAAGTATTTTTACTAACTATTCAGCTATGCATTTCTCTCCCGAATCTTGGTGGGTTTTCTATAGATGGTTAGACACCCAGGTTCAAACATAACCTCTTCAGCTTTCTCAGCTGCTTAGTGTGCCTAACATCTCTTTGAAAACTTGTATTTATCAGTTACAACGGTAGTACAATTCAAAGAAATGATTTTTATTACATAAATTAGCCATCAAACGGCTGATCAATTAAATAGAGCTTGGTTTTGAATGATAGAAATCATTACTTACAGGTATATGAAAGAAGAATGACATGTCCATCAAAACCTGACAAAATTTAGAGTGGCATAACCAGACAAAAATCCATTTGCTTTTATGGAGCAGTAATTGTTAAGGCCAGAATTGGTCTTGTCCCTGAAGCCATACTAAGAACTTCTTAATAACTGCCCTAAAACAGCATGATTTCTCATTTGAAAATAAATTTTTAAATGTGCTTACCGTATAAAAATTCCACACTGAAAGAGATGAACCAGAAAAACCAATTTCAGCTTCCCAGTATCAGTACCTTCCCAGTCATTTTTAAACCACTCATAACTAAATATCTGAGTTATTAATGATGAAAGACCTCTAAAACACAGAATCAATATACTCCAAGAATATTGTCCTTCGCAGAAATATCTACTAGCTACCCAAAAGTCCACTCCAATATCAACTACATAAATTATCATTCCGCCAACTAAAAAAAAAAAATCCTGCTTAGTAAATTTCATCATGTGTGAAACTGCCACTGTTGTCATTCTCTCCTTACTTCAGGTAAGGGAATCTAAATGCTCTCCTACAATGGAGTCTTTTTCCTGACGATACCCCCTGCTCATATTGCTTTATACAAACGAAAGTTGGGTCATCCATTTTCATCGTGGCAAAAGGACCTGCATTTTTCCGTGCTCTTGATTTAAATACTAAATTAACTTCTAAAATACACATCTGTTCTGAAAAAGATAAATGTAAATTGTCTTTTTAATTGATGGAGTCATTCTTCATTACTGGTTCCTAAAAAGAAGAAGAAAAAAAAGACAATTAGCAGTAACAATATCTTCATCATTTAAAATATCATACAGCAATTCTCATGACCATTTGAACAGGTAAGTACAAAATGAAGAATGTGCTGAGATACCAGCGAAAAATCAGCCCAAGAGAGCCACATTTCTGAACCTGCTGAGGTCACTCACTCTCCCAAACAGTGAATCTCCACTCAAGCAGCTATTGAGATAATTCCTAAGAGTGGCGAAACACTAAAACACAAGCAAGTTTTTAAAAGCAGCTTATGGAAAAAAGACTGATTCCTTCCCAGAATTTTCTTAATTTCTGAGCTCTTCTCCTTTACTGTGCACAGCACAAAACATTGAGAAAACTTCTATCTTGAGTACACACCATGGTAGCAGAATACGCATCATTTGGCAGTTTCCGACTGTGTTACTGCACTTGCATGCATACGTCCAATGTTTTTATCATTCCTGCTTGGTTTTCCACACACAGTAAGAAAGTGCTGAATAGGATGGCAGCTCTCCTGTTAAAGAGGTTTGTAAGGAGCCAGACCTAGACCAGTCTATACCTCTTTGAGAAATGTCTTCCAAGTCATGTGTAGCTACACATAGATGATTTAACCACATAATTCACTGCAAACATAATAAATTTGTAGTCAGAACTACATTTTACATTGTCCAACACTGCAAGGATCCTTGTGACCTCTTCGGGTAGTCCTTAAACATCTTTCCTCTGTAGATCTGTGGTACTTGTCACTTGAAACAGAAAAGCTATAAGGCAGTACACTTTTTTCTCATTCATGTCCACCTCTGCAAAGCTATAAAGTTAAAATTACAAAGTCCCTTTATTTCATTTACATATCCTAGGAAAAAGCTGCTGGCAGCAAACCCGAAGGATGGGATGCAGGACATGCCAAAGCTGGGCTGGTGCCAGTGCCAAACAGCTGCAGACAATACATGAGGAACAGCTGCGCCAGGGAACTTGGAGCAGGGGAAGGGCATGTGGAGGCAGGTCCCTTTGGGTTTTGTGAATTTAGGCACACTGCCACAGAGGAATGAAATTAGGGAATTGGTTAATAACCCATAAACAAAGATACCTGTTCTTTGCTTGGGTTGACTGGGCTCATCTTCACTGTGACCTAGGTACAAACCCAAAAGAGAGAACTTAAGGTCTTAATTTCCTAATGAAGACAAGTGGGAATATAACAGCCTGAAAAGGTACTGAGTGTATGGATTATTTTTTTGGATCTAGGCCTTAGCTATTTCTAGTCTCTTGTTCTATCTCCTACTTAGGTTTCATGTCCTAGCCCAGAAGAGGTCAGAAAGATCAGGCAATCTTGCAGCTGGGATAGTTGGAATCCCTTCTCTGTTCTTTCCTATTCTCTCCAGTAAAATACCACTAATCTCCTGCAAATCACGTAGCTTATATCCAATTCACAGTTAGATTCTGGGAAGCGGACTTCAAAGTACAAAGTCCAGCATAAAATGAACTCTGTGTTTACAAACACAAAAAGACAAGTTAACCATGAGCCAGCAATGTCTCTGTGTGACCAGGAAGGCAAATGGCATTGTGGGGTGCACTATGAACAGTGTGGACAGCAGGTCGAGAGTCGTTATTCTCCCCCTCTACTCTGCCCTGGTTGAGGCTGCATCTGGCTGTGTCCTGTTTTGAGCTCCCCAGTTCAATAAAGGCAAGGAATAACTGGAGAGGGTCCAGCAGAGGGTTACAAAGATGTTTAGGGGACTGGAGCATCTCTCTCATGAGGACAGGCTGAGTGAGCTAGTTCTGTTCAAGCTGGAGAAGAGGCAACTGAGAGGGGATCTAATCGATGAACACAAATATCTTAAGGCCAGGTGACAAGAAGATGGGACCAGGCTCTTTTCAGTAATGCCCAGCAATAGGACAATGGTCAATGGGCACAAACAGAAACACAGGAGTTCCATCCGAATATGAGGAAAAACTTTACTTTGAGGGTGATAGAGCACTGGAACAGGCTGCCCAGTGGTTGTGGAGTCTCCTTCTCTGGAGATATTCAAAACCTGCCTGGATGCAATCCTGTGCAACCTGATACAGGGGAACCTGCTTTAGCAGGGGGGTTGGATTAGGTGATCTTCAGAGTCCCTTCCAACCCCAATTGCTTTGTGACTGAATTTTTTATATCTGAAAATTTGTGTATGAACCAACTTAAGAGCTTATTAATAGGGTTCATTCAAGAAAATTCCAAAGGAAACTGTATTTACTCTATATAACAACATGTCGTTCTTCAACTTGAGTACCACCTTTGCCAAGCCATATCTGTGGTTTTTAGAACAGATTAAAACCAAAAATATACATTAAACAAAACAAAACAAGCAAGTTCACTATTTGACTGTCACAGGAAGAAAAACAGTTACAGGTTAGTCAATACCTGGATTCAAACAGAAAGTTCTTTTAGAGACAATTTATGGCCAAATTAGGCAAGATACTAAGGTTCACATTTAATGACTAATACTGTACCAGACATTCAAGTGGCAAGGAGTAGCCTCTAATTTTGCATATGAAATGAATAAAAAAGTAACAGGATCCCTCTCTCTTTACAACCTCCCTATCCTTTTTATATGCAAGCACTTCACAAAGAGGAATATGAGAAAGGAAGTTTTACAGGCAGACTCCTCTGAAATAACAGCAGGAAGAGTAGCTGTGAGGCAGGTGATTTCTGCTTCTGTCAAGCCTACTGTCCAAATTACTGCCATGTCAGCAGTCTGCAGACCTGTCTGGACAGGACATCTTGGTGCTATTTGAAGCCATCAGGTAAGCTGAGATAAATGAAGAGCCACACATTATCAAGCATGTCAGCTTGCTCACTGTCTCACAATTATTTTGAATAAGAAATCCAGTCCTGAAAGAGCGTTTGAATGGTTGAGGAGACACAAGGTTTATATTTTGGTCATGGCAACCTAAAAAAAA
>VZRR01009253.1:326651-350565 GCA_013398015.1 Oreocharis arfaki
TGGATGGGTGGAGGAGCCACAAGGTTTATATTTTGGTCATGGCACCCTAAAAAAAATTCTACCTAAGATTCACAAATCTGTATTCACAAATGTCCATTGTCCTAATTCCAAATCCAAGCACCAATGCCTGCTCACAGGCGCACATGAAACCACTGTTGAAAAACCCAGCCTGTAACAGCCCTACAGTTTATGCATGATAGCACTCCAAAGAACACCACGATCTTATGTACCAGGTGGGGTTCAATTAAGTGCCACAGGAGAGAGTGTCTTGTATCACTCAGAATTACATTGTCCCCAGTCTTATGAAACTTACGAGATCTAACATGACAGGAGCAGGAAGAATAAACTGTCAGTCAACATAAATATAAGCCTACTCTCAAAACTAACATACTTCTACAGAATCATTTTGTGATAAGGCAGAAACAAAATATGTGATTAGCAAGGCCTTCAGTTCTCACTATACATTTAATATTCTATTAAAAAATGCAGTTACCTTAATACTGGCAGTGGATACAGGGTTTTTTCACTTCAGGAACTGATTTCCATATTCACGGGTTTCCCATCCATACTTTTACAAGACTTGCAATCCAAGGAAACTAAAGGGCTTACTGATACAACACAAAGCGAAACTCAAATCATATGGAAACCATGTGACACAGTTAATGATTTGCTATCTGTAAAGAACTGTCCTTCTAATGATTGTATTATAAAAATTCCATTCTAAAAATTTGGTATGGAAGTCCCTGTTTATAATTAATACTAAATTGAACAGATTATAACTTTCTCTTCAACAATTTACTTCATAAAAGTTTAACAAAAAAGAACCACTTTCCCTCTGTATGTTTCTATATCTGTGTATTCATTTTTAAATTTAGACTTTATTTCATTAGACCTGTTGAACAAAAGCCAACAGATAATTTCTGGAAACACGAGTCTGTGTGTTTATATATATACATTTGCTTATATATATTCATTCATTTATTTGTGCACTCATGTATATAACCCAAAGATTTATGCAAAAAGAATGATCTTTTTGGCTATAGTTGAAAACTGCAGCACAATGCACTTCAAAAAAATCCTTTCTGTGCAATGATGCATGAAGAGACTGCACATGGCCAAGGACAGGTGATTAAAATTGTTTTCCTCTGGTAAAACTACAGGTGTTTGCAAAAGTCTGCTCCAGCTGAGCTGTTGGCACTCAACATGAAACTTTTACGCATGTTTAAAACAGCTGCAGGGTACAAGGCACAGGTGTGATTCTGCCTCTATGGTTGTGCTGCACAGGAGGATGCACACCCTCAGCCTGTAGCTTTCCTAGCTCTTAGGACAGGAGGTACAATCCTCAGTGTCTTCACAATGAACATGATATCAACCCTGGTCTTTTCTTGTGTGCCTTCCTGCTTTTCCTTTATACTTTAGAAAGTCCTAGTCCTAAGCAGTCCTTGCAGTGCTTGAAATACCATTTAGTCAGCCCAGACACAAACTCACTGCTGTGACCTTTGTTATAATAAAAATAATGGCAAGATCTCTATGGCACAAAGGGAGGGGCAAGGTTTGTGTACCTGATTCTTGGAGTGTAAATCAAGCAGCCCACAAGATAAATTACTGGCTGGATGACGTATTTGTTTTCTGGTTAGACTTGGCATGAAAGCAAGCACAATTCTAAATTGTGACAAAACTCCTGTGGTATTCAGTACATATCTTTTTATTTGCTTCCAATGTGGTAGGAAGCACCCTTCAAGTATTTGTAGGCATTGATGGGCCTTCTCTTCTCCAGACTGGACAGCACTAGCTCTTTCAGCCTTTCCTTATTAGAGAGATGGCCCAGGCCCTTCACCATCTCCCCTAAGCATCTCCCACACACCTGCTGATGTGACTTTACTTTTTCTACGCAATGTTGCTTCTCCATGCAGGAATCTTGCAGCCCATGGCCTTTCTCTCTGCCAAATCTGCTTCACTTCTTTTTGGTTTAAGGGCTTTTTACTTATCTCTGTACCAGATAAAAAGAATAAAAATATAATGAAACACAAAGAAAAATCTGCAAGCAAAAAATCCTCTCAACAAGACATTCACATGCCAATGGCTATGAAGATAAGTCTCTTGAGACATTTTACATCTGCTCTTCAATTGATTCAGACTAATCATTGCAGAATTACATGCTTGTGCTTAGTTCTATTAGGCTATTGCACAGCCACAGTGGAGGGGCATTTATCCTCAACATTTATGCTTAAAATGTGAAAAAAAGCCAAGTGCCAGTAGTCAAAGATTTCTTGAGTGCTAAAAATTCAAACAGTGACCTCGTGGGATTTTCAGAAATACCGGTCTGTGTCTTGTGTATCTCATAGTTGTTACAAAATTAATCATTGTATACCACCAACTTAGGTTTATCAAAACTTAACTGGTTTTGGTTTTTTTACTGGTAGTCTACCTGCTTCAGAACATTTTCCCCTCAAAAATTTAGCAATGCAAAACAGTCAGAGAACCAAAAGAACTTGAGGGTGTACAATCATCTTTTCTTGTACCACATCAGAGCACAATAGCAGGACTTTCACTACGTGCCTATTAACCTCTGTATCATAAGAGAAACAACAGATTTTTAAAACAGATGCTCTTGCGCAGGAAATTAAGATGATCAGAGAACCTGTGCTTCGCTCTCCAAAGGCACCATTGCTGCCACCTACAGATGAAACAAATTCACAGCTCCTGCCTAACATCAGAAAACGCTTTACGACAGGACAGCAACACCAATAACAAGTATTCCCCGGCAAACAGGTCTACAGCTCCCCAAACAATTCTTAATTTGGAAAAAAAAGAAAAGTCTTGTGATGTTAAAAATAATGGCACCTTACTGAGTTATCAATGACATGTAAAATTCAGATAAATAATTTTTGAAACCCTCTCTAAACATTCAGAATTTTCTTAAAAATAGAAAACCATTTAAATACACAACTTGCCTTGGCTTAGGTAGTAGCTTCTTCTAATGACTAAACTAAACTTTACCTGAAGACTGAAAAGGGGTTGAAAGTACCAATAGCTATAGAAATATGCTTCTAAATAAGCATAAGAGGGTACCTCGGGATTAGGTAAATTCAGGTCCAGTCACAGTTTCCTACAAAAGAGCATACAGGCAAATGATATGGGGAGAGACTGAAATACTGTGTATGGGTTTTTCTTGATTATTTCAGCAGCATACCTGCACACATAAAGGCTTCTTTCCTTCGACCTGAAACATCCCTTCCGTTGTCTGTAGTTCATGCTTTAATGAGCATGAAAATAAAAAGTAAAAGTAATGGGTTTATATTGCAAATAAGTAAATAGGTATCTCAAATAAGTAAAGATTTATCAGATAAATCAAGGAAATTGGCTAGAAGGCCTAGATATAGGGATTATCAGCACCAGTGGTACAGTTTCTGGCTGTGGCTTTGTATTACTATGATCACCTTATAACAGGTACCATATGAGATCTCATGTAAGTGTAAAACAATCAGATAATATTTGAATTACTAATATTAGTTCAGTTACCCACAGTAATATTACCTGCTTTTATTTCAGGTTAATTTATGTTTATTCTTCATTTATAAGTAGTTTAAGGACCGAACAAGTCTGCCCTATTTTTGTTAACAGTATCACTTGAAAGGTAATTAATCTGGTGTTTCAGAGGAGACGCTGAAAAGCCAAACAGGTAAATTCCAGCACCTTGCAGGTTTGCTGCTTGCAAACACAATATTTCTGCTTGGATGACAGAGACATAATTTCACAAAATCACAGAATGGTTGAGCTGGGAAGGGACCACGGGAGTTCACGTTTGAAGCCCCCAGCTCAAGCAAGGCCAAGTAGAGCCAGTTGCCCAGGACCATGCCCAGATGAGTTTTGAGCATCACCAACGATGGAAACACCACAACCTCCCTGGGGCCCCTGTGAAAAAGTGTTTTCTGATGTTCAGAGTGAACATCCTGTGTTCCAGTTTGTGCCCATTGCCTCTGGTCCTGGCACTGGGCACCATGACAGTACCTGAGGCAACAGTCCTGTGACAGAGCCTGGCTCTGTCCACTATACACCCTCTGTTCAGGTTTTTACATACATTGATGAGATTTTCCTGAGCATATTCTTCTCCAGGCTGGACAGTCCCAGCTCTCTCAGCTCTTCCTCACAAAAGAGATGCTCCAGTCCCTTCATCACCTTAGTGACCCTTTGCTGGACGCTCTCCAGTAGCTCTCAAATTTTATTAAAAATGCTGAATCCTAGACAGCTCCTATGTGCCTTGCAGGAGCATGCACGGCTCCTACGGACGCTGTAAGTGGGCGTGTTCCTGGGATATAGAGAACGTGCATCTGTATGTTACAACAAATTTCACTGGAAAAAGCCGGCAGAGCAGGACATGCCTCTCACTGGGCAGCAGCGAGGCACCGACACGGCACGGAGAACTGACCTCCACCGAGAACTGTCCTCCACGAAGGAGAACTTTATCCCGCTGGATCCCCACAGCGTTTATCGCTAGGAGCTGGCCTTTAGCCGCACACCGGCGGCCGCCCCGCCCCGGCCGTGGAACGGGCGGAGCTGCCTCACAGCCGGGCGGAAGGCTCCGCGGCCGGGCACCGGCAGGCGGAGCACGGGCAGCAGAGGCTTCCGCCTTCCAGACTTCTGGCGTCCTGAGGGAGGCGGAGCCGGGAAGTCGGGCGATTCGCTGCAGGGATGGTGTCGCTGCTGCCGCGCATCGAGCGGCTCTCGTCGCGGGTGGTGCGGGTGCTGGGCTGCAACCCGGGGCCCATGACCCTGCAGGGCACCAACACCTACCTGGTGGGCACCGGGCACAGGTACCGACCCTGCTCGGAGATCGGGGCACGGCACGGCGGACAAGGTTCCTCTGCCCCGGCCCCTCTTGGGAACCATGCACTGTCTCCGGCTCGAGAGGCCGCTACCGGCCTGTTCCCAAATCCCTTAGTCAGGGTTAAAGAGAGGAAAGAAACCGTATGGCTTTAAATTTTAGGGGCTAGTGCCTGGAGGCGGCTTGGGCAGGGGGCTGTGGAGTCTCCTCCGGGCCACCCTTGGACTGACGCGGGGAATTCCATGAGGGAAGCGGGCGGGTGCCTCAGGCTGCGCGGCTCCCCCGCGGTATTAAACCGTGGCTTCTGCCACTTGTCCCGGAGTTGTAAATATGTGGCCTACGTTTATTATTTATCCCACTTTTTAAATTGTTATGACACGGGGGTGGAATATCAGGAGGCAAGAGGTGGTATCTGGATATGGAGACAATTGCTGAATTTCCATGGTTGGCTTATTTTATTATATTACTTGGCTGTCATATGAACAGTTTTTATTCTCTCCCTCCTTTTTTTTTGGTCCATGTGTAGAAGAGTCCTTATTGACACTGGGGAGCCAGCTATTCCTGAGTATATCAGCTGTTTAAAGCAAGCAATGTCAGAGTTCAACATCACGATTCAAGAAATTTTAGTGACACACTGGCATCGTGATCATACTGGTGGAATACCTGATGTCTGCAAAAACATCCCGAATGGTAGGCCAGAGATTTCAGATATTGCTGAAAATGTTAGATACATGGCAAGAAAAAACATTAACTGAAAGCTTCTGTGCAAATCAGATGGATTATTCTTCTGGAATTGCTGTATAAACTGCATGTAGTTTCATGATTCTGCTGCAGTGTGTAGATGGAGAGCGATGAATAAGCTGAATGTAATAGTTGAAATTCTAGTGGTTTTCTTCAGTACCTGTGCATACCTTCATAGTGAATTTTTCTTATGTGTGAATAATGAGAATCTAGATAACCATCAGCATGGCATTAAGAGCTGTGAGAAAAACTTGATACTCGTTCTGTTTTAGTTGGACAGCAATGATGAATTGATTGTTATTTTCACTTTAGTGAAAACAAATAGCTTGAATTTTGAAAAAGAAATGTGTGTAACTTTGAGATTCCTTACAGGAGCCCATTTGTAATTTCTGACAAATTCATAGGCCTCAGATCACGAAGGGAAAGCAGTAGGGCAGTCTGCAAGTAAAGTCTGATCTAAAAATGTGTATTCCATGTTGACAAACAGTAAGAGACGTTTCTGCATTGGTATCTGGGAAGAGAATAAGCAGTATGGTTAATGTGGTAATTCTTAACATTGTTGGACTTTGTCACGAGCTTTGTCACAAGCTTAATTTTGAAAAGTTGCCAGGTGCTTACCTGCAACAAAGCCCGGACACTGCTGAAAACAATTGGCCTCTTGGAGACATGGGTGCATTGGTGTCTTGGTAAGGATTTTGGGCTTGCTAGCCTATGAATGTGGTTGTAAAGACTAGCAAGGGATATAAATGCATTTCTGGGTTGCTATCTATATCTGTTCCAGCCAAGCTGTTTGCATTTTATGCGTTGTTCAGATTGGTAAAAGCTGAGAGAAGTTGCGGGTCAAAAAGTCTCCATCCAATTTTAGGCAATTGTTGAGTGATGCTTCTGTGAATCATAAAGCAAAATGTGAGCACAGAAATCTTAGTGGCGTTGTAAAAAATTGGGGGAATTGGCTTCTGAGTCAAGAAGGAACATTTGTAAAATATAATTACTGATATTTATTAATTTCATTTGTGATTTTTTTTCTGTCTTCAAGTTTGTTGCTGGTACAGAGTGCAGTATTCAGAATCAGTGGCTTTCACTGTTTAGTGGTTTTGGCTCTGGAATAAGGTTGCTCTACAAATATGAAGTTGCTATAGAGAATTTGTTGTTTCTAGTTTGGTATTCGCACTATGTGATAATTAATAGTACTTATTCAAGAAGTAACCTGTCTGTGGAATAACTTTGTTAGTGACAAATTCAAAACATTGTTTTCTTTGCTTTCCTTAAATATTAGACTCAGTATATCGCATATGTAAGCTCCCTCGTGTCCCTCACCATGAAGAAACAATAGAAGGAGGACATAAATATTTTTATCTTAAAGATGGAGATGTGATACAGACAGAGGGAGCCACACTCAGGTAACTATGAACTTCTGCAAGTTCTTTTTTCTTCAGAATTCTGACGTGCATGTATCCTAATTCCTAATGATTGCAAATCCATACATCGAGTCTTTTCAGCACTTACACATGTAGACTTCCTATCGTGATCCAGCAGGATATGTTAATTCAAAGAAATTGTTTTTATGAATGAGAATTATCAGGAATTAGCCTTTAGTCCTTAGACTCAGCAGAGAAATTAAGAACATTTCCCTAGAAAAATATTTTCTCTAAAAAAATCAAATAAGGTTTTACATGCTTTCTCATCACTTTTGCATAATCGATTACTATTAAAAATGTGGAAGGCTGTGGTAGTCTGGCTAGATTATTTAGCATGGCTTTATTTTTACTTTACAAATATTTCTCTAGGACACTCTAAAACATGCAATACTTAAAATGTTAAGTTTTAACCTTGAACCTATGAGGTTCTTGTAGGGTGCCAGTTTTGGAGGACTTCTTTCCATGGAGAGTACTGCCTGTAAAGTTAGTCTGAATGATTGTGGAACAGAAAGCCAGTCTGCCCCATGGAAACACACACACAATAAAAAGGTCTGACCATTCTGTTTTCAGACTTCTTTCATTAACAAGGCATTACTCTTATAAGGACAAAGTTTTCTTGTTTTCCTCATTTTAGATGGGAATTATATCCCACTTGCAGAATATGTCACTTGGTTGATTGCAAGAAAAAAAATTTAAAAAATAAAGGGATGTATTTTGTCCAAAAGCATTTTATTTTATTATTGTAAAAATATAAGTAAAAAGAGTATTATAGTGCATACTGAAGACCATTCACTACCCTAAGTGGTGCATGTTTGAACAAAAATTTGGAGATGGAAAATAATTTTTTTCATTTCAGTCCAAGTCAGTCAAGGATTAGTGTGGAATTCTCTCTCTGCCAAATTCTTGGTTCGGTCGTGGACGGTCAGGACAGACAGTGATGGAGATTTCTATTCTCAGGTTTTAGATCATGATGTTTATTGCAGAAGGTGTGGGAAAAGAGCACTGCCAGGAGCTGCCGCTTGCAGCTCCAGGCAGGTCGGAGAAGTNTTTGTTGCTGGGAGTTTAGATGCAGGGCAGCTAGGATTTCGGTAAGTTTTTGATCTCGTATTTCTGCTTGTGCTGTTTGTGCTGAAATTGCTTTTTCAATTTTTTCTCTTAGAGTTTTTTCAAGTTCATTTGCTTGTATAGTTGCTACTTGCTGTGGGTTCTCTATTTGGTTGTAGGTATCAATCATTTTGGGCACTGTGGGTTTTTCTTTCCCCAGGGCTTTGATAACCCTTTTACATTCTGCGTTAGCATTATGTGACTGGAGTTGGGTAACTCAAAGCTTGTTTTCATCTCAATCTCAGCATCTTTGGCCAGGTAATCATATTTGTGAGGTTTTCCTGTTCTATCTTCCGCAACAGATTAGCACATTTTGAAGTTCAGGGTTGTGGAGGATCAGGCACAGGCATGTTTTGTCTCAGACATTCTGATTTGTGACAGGGAAGTTATGATTGGCAGGGAGGATCCCCTGGAGCTGGGACAGCATTGTCCTGAGCCAACTTCCTTTTCTGCCTTCAGACTCCCACCTTCATCCGTCCCCCACCCCAGCTCGGTTCCTGGAGGGCTCAAACGGGCTGGCTGTGCTGTTGTGGGGGTTGGGAGCTTGTTGAAGGGTGTCATCAAAGTGAAGGGCTTGTTAGCCAATGCTTCAGAGACCAAACAGTGGGCTAGTTGAAGGAGGTAAGGTGATTATACCAGAAAGCATGGGAGTTCCCTGACACATAGCCCATAGTACGGTGTCCTTGTTGATCCTGAAGAGAATTTATAGCAAACATCACAGCTCCTGTGAGTGGGTTGTGACAGGGGTAGTGCACCCAAACTTTATGTCTGATTAAAAGCAGGTATTCTCACCTCTTACTCAGTAACCATTTTAAGGATACTCTTAGACCCATGACTGGTTCCAAAATAGCAGTATCTGCATGTTAAATTTTAGTTGGCAACCTTCAGGTTTTCAAGGTGTGCCAGGCAGTCTTGAGTTCTCTTTCTGCTGTTTTTCCATGTTAGTGATTTGGCTTTCTGGTGAACTTGCATCAAGAACTGAAGGATACCATTTCCCAAAGGTGAGCTGCAACCCACCAACTTGGTTTTGATGCTGCCTCCGCAGGGCACTGGCTCACCTGCTTTCTGCTGAGCTCAGTATTCAGTAGGAGCTGGAAGTCATTGCATGAGATGATGCTGCGCTTGTGGTCTCCCAGGCCTGCATTGACATGGCTGGGAGGTGTTTAGCCTTGTACACCACGCTTGGCACCAGCTCTGTGAGTTCCTGATCACTGTTTTGGTGCATCTGCCATTGACAAGAAGATTCTAATGAATTTCTGCAGTGATGCTGGTCGGAGTTGTGTTACTTTCAGTCTGCATCAGCCTCGGCATAAGGCCCTTCTGCTTTTCAGAAATCATTCAGAAATCTGCTTTTCAGAAAGGACACCCCAGTGCAGTTCCTTTGCAGCTCAGGTTGCCACATGCTATACACACACCCACTGTCCCTTTGCTGCATGCTACTACAGTGCTCATCCAAGCTGTGGGTCCTTAATCCTTACCATGCAGGTATTTAATGACCTGCACATAGAACAGCTGAAAGACCACAGTTCTTTGTATTTGAAACTGTGCTCCACTGTGCTATGGGGCTTTCAGAGAAAAATAAATTTTGGGAGACTGAACTTTATCTGGGTCGGGTTCAGAAGTTTGTAGCTGATTTCTAAAAGAATAGACATCATCCTTACCCTCCTTCCTAAGTGCAGTATGTATGTCAAGAACTTCACGTATTTCGATCTGGAAATAACATGACAATTTTCTTTATTGAAGCCCTCTATAACTGAAATTCTACATGGCTAGTCAGCTCCCTTAATGCACTTGTATTGTGGTGTGTCATGTAAGTAAAAGCATGTTAGAGATGATGTTTGGTGTTCTCTACATGGTATAAGAAAATGGACTGGGATTAGGCAAAGGGATATCTGTTTACATCAACTTTTCAGCCTCTTTTGGTCAGTTTTTTCTGGTTCTTGTTATGGGCTGCTTTGCAAGTGTTTTACCATCATTTGTTGTTACTTAATAAGCGCTATATAAATACTGTATGAAAAATGTATGGTTTTTTTGTTTTTTAAACAGAGTTTTGTATACGCCAGGACACACTGATGATCATATGATTTTACATCTAGAAGAAGAAAATGCTGTATTTTCTGGTGACTGTATTTTAGGGGAAGGAACAACAGTAATAGAAGACCTGTCTGATTACATGAAAACTTTGAAAAGGTTGTTAGAAATGAAACCAGATTTGATATATCCAGGTAAGTGTTTTCATTTTTAACTGCTCTCTTTTATTGTGTAATTTTTAAATATCTCCTCCAAGAATTTGAGAACTATTATTATAATTAAACAACATTCCTGATCTAACAATTAAAGTTCGTTACTTAATAAGCGCTAAGATGACTTTGTCATGGCGGTTTGCAAAACTTGAAAATTTTTAGTGATAAGTATCTTTCCTGTGTGAAATTTCTCCATTTGAGGGTGGATCTTGTCTTTCTGTGCTGAAAGACCCCAGAGGCCAAAGTCTTTCACTGTTGTAATCATACAGCAAATTTAATTTTCTTATTTTACTCTATCCCTGTGCTTTAATGTTATCCTGGAAGAAAAAATAGTAGTTGTTCTTTTGATCTTTTTCATCCCCACATGCACTGTCAATGTGAGTAACCTAGTAAATGTTTTTTGAGAAAGATGTGTGTCCTTTGCAGTACAGGTTAATCACAAAATCATCTTGGAAAGCTGAAGGGCTGTAGAATGGTTGTCTTAGTTAATGGCTTAGGTTATATTTGAACAAGAGCCAAGAAGCCAAAAATGTTCTAAAAATAGGTTGCCGATTCATTCAGTCTATGGCTTTCCTTTAATTCTTTTCCCTCTTTGCTCCAAACCTTGGGAATGCATTTACTTTTCATATATACCACGTCTGTTTGACAAGACTGCCTTTTAAGAATACATTATGTAACTAAGGCTTAAGCTCCTCAATTGCTTTTTCAGAGCAACATCTCAGGATTCTTTCGACTTTTTCTGTTTCATCTTCAACTTGTCGTTCCCAGCTACTGTGTCTGTGTTCTCAGTTCTGCCTTGTTCCATTAACCATCCATGTTTAGCGTACTCTCTTGTGTTCACTCTTAAAATAGCCTTCTTTTGAAGTAGGTGTCCTTTAAGACCTAAGCATAAAAATGCTGTTTAAGAAAAAACATCATAGATACTCCATGGATGTGGAGGTTGATGTAGACAGAATAGTGACTTGGTCATATTTATTGGCTTAACTGCTGTTAAAACTAACATTTTTTTAGCCTCCAGAGTCTCAATCAAATCTTTCTTAATACCTGCAAAACAGCCTTTTCTTCTAACTGAATTTCTGCCTTCCAAAACCCCATATATAAACCAAATTCTATTTAGTTTATCAATTTTATCTGTTGTATTTCACTCTGTTCTTAATGGTTATGAGTCTAGATTACACATTCACCAAGGCTGAACATTTGTGCTCTTTATTTGTAACTGTTTGCTACTGTTTTTACTGTGTCCATACTGTACTTGCAGTTAGGAAGCCAGTCTGACATTGTGTGTTTTCAGTGATGATAGCTAAGTGTTGAGATGGTTTGGAACTAACTTTCTTTTCTCATCCATGCACCACAAAATGTATGTGCAGTTGAGTAGAAGGTGGCTATTGCCCAATCAGAACAATTGTTGATGCTGGTGGGTAACTGCACCAGAGGTAGTTTGCTGTAACAATACTTTCTATATAGGACAAGTGCTTTGTCTGTGCTGCAGTATTAGGTCTTCACAATTCTTGATCTGTTTCTCTGTTCCCCATCCATGCTTTAGCATGTGGTAGCCTCAGAATTAGATGAGTTTTTGTAACAAACTGACTGCTGGCTAGGTGAGAGTAGGTGAATTTTGTCAATCCTTTCCCTTCCATGTTTCTTATTTGATTTAATGTGGGAATGACTCAGGCAGAACACTCATGATACCTAATTACAGATGATATTTGATGAGAATCCTTGGGACAAGAAAAGGGCGTTTTAGTCAGCAGAGGGCTCCCCATCCTGTAATAATAAAGTGTTCCTTGGTAATACAAAGAAAATCCAAGAAAAAAATGGTACTGGAATTAGGAATCTGTGGAAGATTTCATGAGCCAATTGCTTTCTTCACTTCTGTCCTTTGTGCTGTGATTTAAAGTAAGAGAATCTCACACTTCACAATGTGTTATGAGGAAATAATATGAATTTGTCTGATATTAAGGCTGGATTCATGGCAAGACATTCATATTCTGAGAGTGCTTTTCGTATACTCAGAAGCATTTTACATTTATTCAGATATTAATCCATTTATTGATTAATAAATAAATACCTATATTGCTGTCCCTGAAAAATGATGGATGGGAAAGTTCCACATCTGGATTTAGTTCCAAGCTTCCTGAGGTCGTTTTAACGTACATACATGCATACACAACAGCTATGGATCAGATGATGTGATGGATATGAAATCCCTTTAACTTTGCAAAATATGGGCTCCATTTCAGGTTCTGACATTGGTTTTGTAGTCTAAGTCAATTAAATCACTTAGAAGAGTAGAGCCAGGTTTTAAGAATGCTTTATGATTCCATGTGCAACCCTTAATTTTGATTGCTTTAGTGAGACTTCTGTCATTAGAGAACGCAAGAGAATGGACAGTTAACATTACAGTCTCTGCTTTGTATATCTTATTATGTTTTTCCTACATTCATTGGGTTTATAAATGGTATCATTAGAGATAGTGTTACACTTATAATTTTTTTTGTAAGGAAAAATAGCTTCAGATTAAATATGTTTGAAATCGTTAAATATAAATACATATGACCAGTATGGTTTTATATTTACACATTAAATATCTTGCATTTATAATACTACACTTAAACAAGGTAAGCGTCACTGTATACTTAGTAATTTCAAATGTGCTGGAGTGAGTGTATAAGTTGAGATATGTATAAATATTTTGACTTATAGAAGGATAGATTCCTTTGACGCTTAGTTCAAAACATGAAAAATCAGTGGCGCTTTTTCTATAAGCTGTCTGTCCTCAGGCAAAATAAGCTTTAATTTAAAAAGCTTAAAAACTCGTTTAATCAGTAAACCCAAAACTACAAGTAAAGAATACAGTGATTTTTTTAAAATAGTCCAAGGACCTCAAAAGAAACTGATTTTGATGATACCGAACAACTCCTAAAAGAAAGCTGTGGGTTTTTACAGCAGTTTCTTTTCTACTAATTTTATAAATTACTTAGAGTTTACACTGGCAGAGCTGGAAGTTGCTGCTGCTATTTCATGTGAGTTGTACAGGCAAAGCAATAGGAAACCTTGCTATAAAAAGCATATGATGAATATTTGTGCAAGTCAATTCCTCTACAGGTAACACATTAAGTTTAATTTCTGTATATGTAGCTCTCACAGCTGACCAATATTTTCTCATTTTAATGTACCATGAGGCAGTATTTGATTTTTCATAAAGGTTAGTGCTTTACCAATTAAGCCTTTTCATAATGTGATTCAAAGATCTGTCAGTAAGTTGAGCGTTTCTGATCTGCCACAGTTGGTCCAGGAAAAAATGTGTGTTTTGGTTATTAACCAGTCAGACATAAAATGATCCACCTGTAACTTTCCCTGTGCCTTCCTTTTTTCCTGCCCTGACTCATTCTGATTGGCTCACTTATCAGTCTTCTATTAATTTTTTTTTTTTAATTAATCATACTTACGACAGTGTTTTTAAAGGCATAAAATACAGTGTATGGATCAGTTTTGGAGATTTGTTTGGGAAAACTACCTGTCACAATTAAAGATGTCCACCTTGGTGTTTGCCCCAGCAGAACAGTAGTAACTGAGTCCTTTGCATCAGCCATTATTGTTCCAAGACCGGAATCAGTTTAAAACATCAGGATCAATATCCTTTGGGGAGAGGAAGGTGGGGACATAGAGATAATACAGTAATGTGAATCTCATTTTTTGAATCTGTTCAGCAGTGAACTCCTTTCCTTTTTTCTAATAGCCTAAAGTAGTCTTCACTTGCTTTCATTATTCCATCTGAAGTATCCCCTTTCCTTGTTCAGATTTTTCATATTCTTATTCTTCCTTTCCCTCTTAATCCTTTTCAGATGCAGACTGTGATACAGACACTCAAACCTTTTTCTCATGACTTTTAAATCTACAGGAGTTTACATAAGAATGTTTCAATTATTCAGTAGTGTACTTAATTACAAATGTAAGTAATAGTGCTCTGGTACATGTGCTTTGATTTTTAGGTCATGGCCCAGTAGTACGTGATGCAAATACTAGAATCCAAAACTACATTTCTCACCGACTTGCACGTGAACAGCAAATTCTGAATGTTTTCCAGAAGAATGCTGGGAAATCGTATACATCCTCGGAGCTTGTAGAGATAGTATACAAGGTAATTGCTGATTAGAAGTTTTTAGATCAAACTAAAGAAAATTGAGTTTGTGTTCATAAAATTTGTATGTAACAGTGTTGGTCTTTGAGTGAAAACCATGGTGGCTTTTTAAAAGGGATTAAAAAAATATTTCTGCCTGTTCAGGGTTCACTTAAGACTGTGCATTTAAATTGTCTTGTTTAAGCACTTAATTGGAGTGAGGCCCAGACTTCTTAGGGACTTATTTAACTATCCAGATGGTCTTAGGCAGAGTTTCATAAGACTAAGCAAAAATAAAATTGTATTGCTTGGTTCAAAATGAAAAGTATGACGTGGCTGTGAGTCGTGGGTTTCCCAAAGTGTGTTTGGAGCCTCCTGAAGATTAGTTTAAAACTTCCAGTTCTTGATTTATCAGTCTGCAGGAGATTGCAGGTGAACTGCAGTTCCACAGGGAAGGGTATTGCAGCTCAGAAGTTGGATAGCTTGTATGTGTCATTAGACTGCTGTAAGAGTACATTTTGCTGCTTCATCATCCTTCATGTAACCTCTGCAATTTGTCCCTGTGGTGTGAGGTTGCCCTCATAACAAGCAGAGTTAAAAGATACAGCATTTCTGCTTTGGAGGAAGATGTCAAAGTTGCCAATGGCTGTGGTTTGGGAACAGGTCTGTAACAGCTTCACAACTCGTTTTTCATGGTTCAGCTGATCTCCAGTTTCCAAAAGAATGACTACATCACACTGAACATTTTGCAGTGCTGATGTACCATTACGTATGGCAGTTCAGCTTCTGCAGTTCTCCTGCCTGATCAACTAGGTTTTAAGTATAGAGCCATTCTTGTGTTTCTGTAAGTCACAAACCACTTGTTCTGTCTATGTAAGAATTTTTTCAGTACTATTAAAGCTTTATATTACAAAAAAAAAGCATATGCTTTCGAAATATTCTAAAGGTTCACAATTTATTTAACTAGTTTTCTAGTGAACTTTCCTGCCACACGTATTATTTAAAGAACTTTTTACTTTTTAAAAAGGGAAAAAGAGCTTTGCCTTTAGGATGATAGAGCTGGAGAGGGGGATTTTGAGCAATCATCATACAGTCATAGAATGGTTTGGTTTGGAAGGGACTTTAAAGGTCATCCATTTCCATCCCCCCTGCCATGGGAAGAGACACCTTCCACAAGACCAAGTTGCTCAAAACCCCATCCCCTTTATCCTTGAACCCTTCTAGGGATGGGGCATCCACAGCTTTTCTGGGCAACAGAAAAGTTACTGCTTTTTATGTAATGAGCATTGAAAAATTGTAAGAGATATTTTGTCCTCCTGAAGCTGTTACATTTTTAAATTGTTTATTCATTTACAGATATGAATTGGCTACAGGATATTTAACCTATGCAAATGTTGTCATGGAATAGAAGTGATAGATATCTGTGGAGAAATGCATCATAAATTTATGTTTAAAAATACTCAGGTACACTGACAACCCAGGGCAGACCAAGCTCTGAAGAGGAGTCTTCTTAGTGCTGGCCAAAGTTTTCATCATACAAATGGATAATGCAAAAAAACCAAGCAAAGTAAAGAAAAATGTGTTGTTAGACTACTCATTTAACTGGTATGAAATTGATTTACACATCTTAGTTTCCTGCTGTTATGTAACTAACTGAATGTTCCACATACCAGTTCAGAAGAGGAAAATTTGCGATAATAAACCATGGGTTCTCTATGTTGAAAAAATAATTGATGGGTATTTAAACAAACACAGAATGCATTTTTTTTTTCCATTAGGAAATCCCTGAAAATTTACTTCCAGCAGCAGAAAGTAACCTCCTAGTCCACTTGAAGAAGCTGGAAAAAGAAGGAAAAGTGTGTAAGTTGTGGATGGAGGGTGGAAGGAGGGTCGTTTTCATTTCAATGTTCTGTGTAATATTTCTCGTGTTATTTTAGTGCATTATTTTCTAGGGAAAAAAAATGCAACTTTTTACAGTAGCTGTCCATCAGACAAATTGAAGTAGAGTAATATCTAAGATGGTTGTACAGTATTTCCAAACTTTTAGAAAATATTTTATAAAGTATTTGAGTGCTTGGAGCTCAGATTACTGTAATACATATACCTTTAAATTTTTATTTAAAACATACCGTAGAATACATTCCTAATGCTAGCATTTGTACCTTCCTGTATTTTCTGGAATTCATTCCTAAATATTCATGTACAGGTTAAACCCATTTTATGGGTTTACATTTAAGTTTTTGCCCTTGCTAAATGCGTATTTGTGTGTGTGTGTTATAGAGACGGTTAAAATCACACAATGTAAATTTTTGCAATTTTTGATTAATACAGTATCTAAGTAGAGCTGCTGTATTTAGTTTACTGTTTTTACGTTGTGCCTTTACTCTTAGTGAACAAGGTGGAGTGTTCTATTTCTATAATGGCATGTGCCCGTGGAAACATTACTCAGCCGAAGCTAAGGAAAATACTTCTTCCTGTGCAATACATAACTGCACCCAGAACTGTCTATTTATAAGTAAATAATTACATGAATTTACAGCTGTTGCAGGTTTTCAGCATTTACCAACCTGAATAACAACGTTATTAGTGTATTTTTTTCAACTTAGACCTTCTGTTTGTCTTAATGATAGAATGGCTAACTGAACTAGGTGCTAACTGAACAATTGAGGCCTAATTTTTGTAATAATAATAACAGCCTGCTTTTTATTCAAAGAAAATAGACTGGAGTCACATTAATACAGTCATTACTGAAGTTAAAAAAATGTTCTCTTTAGGCTTATTTTGTGCAGAATGCCATAGAAACTGTACCAGCATGGTACTTACTGCACCAGCTTTTAAACATTGTCTCAATTCTTGGTCATTGACCTATATATTTCTCCAGTTTTGTGCCACCAGATTCATCAAGGGCGTCAGGTGCTGTTTATCCCTTCTTTTCACTCTCAAAGTAGTTCAAGCAACAGCATTTCCTGTTAAGATCAAGTAGTGGATAAATTAACTTTCTCATTAAAGGTAGTCTTCCCTACAAGAGACCCTGCATCTTGGATGCCTGGGGAATAATTTGGTTGAGTGAGCTACTGACTTAAGGGTTTGTTTTCTCAAAACCACCCTTTTCATGTTTACCAAACAAAAATAATCCATTTTTTCTCAGAAATCACTTTTCGCTTTTGAAGAGAGAGGAGATGCAGTCATGTATCTGTTCACAAAGTATCGACTACTTGAAATTATTAGAATGGTTAAATAGCTGGAGGAGGTGCTAGTCAGAATAATTGTTGGGACTCTCCTACTCCAGCTGGAGGCCCTTGATTTAGATGTGTGTCTTGCTTTCCAGGAAGCATGACATGTGCCCTTTGCATTTTGTTTTGTTTTTTAAACTTGGATTTGTGCTCACAGAGAAGATGGGAAGCAGTCTCATCAGAACACTCGGGGATTTTGCGTGCTGATCTCTGCAGTGTGCAGTTGCTGAATTTTTAAATACAAGCTTAGGCCCAGACCTGTGGTAAATGCTTAACATCATGTGACCTTTGCCCATTTTTCAGTTCAGATTAAGGGCGTCTGTTAAGGAAAACTGATTCTGTTGATTCTGAGCATGTAGCATACAAATGCTTGTATACTCATGGTACTTGCTCATTTGATTTTAATATCCTTTGATGCCCTTTCCACATGCTCCAGGACCTTGCAGCATCTCAAGTTTTGTTCTCATTATGGAAGACTTGAGCTGTAGACATAACACTGTCTGCTTAATTTTCACATAACGTTTTTCCCAAAGAAACATCTTGTCAGTATCGATAATGAATGTGACAAGCATATTACAACCTTACAAGTGAGTTACTCACTGCAAATTATGGCCATATGCTGCCTGCCGCAGTCATTAATTAACCACTTCATACTAGGGATTGCAGCTTTTGTCGGTACATAACTTTTATAACTGTGATTGGGAGTGACACTGCCTCTTACAGATCTGCTTTTCTTACTTAAAACAGAAAAATAATGTCTTGTAAGCAGGAGCATGGCACAACACGCATGTGTAAGCTTTCTCCCATGTTTGGATATAAATCATTTGGTTGTTGTTTCACATCATAGCTGATGAAGAGATAATAATTTCGCTATTCTTAATTTATCAGCACAGGCTTTTACCATCTAAAGGTTATAAATTTCAGAAAATGCAACAAGTGCTCTGCTACCTCGGATTTCTTAGTATGTAGAAAGTATAATATATCAAACTTTAAATAACTAGAAGATTCTTAAAACCTTTTTATTAATCACTCTTTGTATTGCTAGGTTACGTTGTGAAACAGTTAATGTTTATCACCTTGCATTAAAACTGAACGCTGGCCTGATGGAAAATATTTCATTAGTTTTAATAAAAAAATGTCATATGTAGACATGCATGTGCATGTATGGGTTAAATCTGAGATAATCTAATGTTTATAAGTAAAATCTAAGTGTTGATTTGTGACTAATTTAGTCTCTTTTTCTTAACAGTACGTGATGAAACTCCCAGCTTCAGATGGAAAAACAATTTATAAGTTAGTCAAGATTGTTCAGGAATGTATTTAATCTACATGGTTGCTGTATGAAAACACGTAATGATGAGCTCAGACTGTATCTAAAAATACCCTAATTTTTACTTATTTTTTTAAAAATTGATAACCATTTTAAACCAGTGTTACAGTAAGTTGACTAATGTTTTTCACATTCTTCTTTATTGGAATTTAAAAAATATCCTGGTGAGTACTGAATTAATAAAATGGAATGAGGGTGAAGAATTGAATCTTACCTTTGTTATAAAGTGCTGAGTATTATCATCAGTGGCAGAAGACAAATAGCGAAGTCTTATAAACTTGATATTATAATATCATAAAGCAATATTATAAACCTAATAAATTACATATATAAAAGAAATCTCTAGTAAAAAAACCAGAAAATATGTTATTCTAAAACTGGTTTCACCTTCTTGTGCTTCTAAAAAAGTGATTTTCTAATAAGTTACCTGCGCATTCTAAAAAACCAATTTATTTTTGCTAACAGATGTAAATACTGGGGTTTATGTTCCTTTCCTAATTCAGCATTCTTCACTGGTTGCTCAGTGCAATAAGTGCAATAGGAAAGTAATTTCAGGCTTCTATGTTTTTTGGTGGAAACACTGTTTCTATGGAATTCATTCAAAGGATTCATTAATTTTAATTAAGGAGTGTCAAAAATGCACTGAGTTGGAGCAGACTCTTAAATTCTTTATAAGGTTCTGCAAGAATGTGATTAAAAAGCTGTATTAATTGAGATATGTACCACAGGCCATATGAAGTTAATCTTGTCTGTGACATCATAACTAACAATCTTCAAGTTTTGCTGTTAATCCACTTAAACTACAAATATTTAAACTAAAAGGTTGTATTTGGTTGTAAGATACTGTATAGTGTATTAAAATAAGTTTGGAGGTTAATTTAAACTGCAAGTTCAGTTCTCTGTGTACCTTACACTTGCAGAATAGTGCATAAATATTTGCGTTACTTTGTGTGTTCCAAGTGTGTGACATTTGGTGGTACATACATTTCTTATAATGTTGGCTCAGCCTTAAAAAACAAAAGCAGATATGAGATGTTTGAAAATATCAAGGACAAATACACTTCCTTGAAAACCTTTCACCATTCAATCCTGTGCCCTGATATGTGAAACATGCATATGTTTGGGTACTTAAGGCATGTCTTAATAATTGACATTATTTTATGAAGCTGGTGGCATTTGTTCTGGTCAGCTGAGACAAATCCGAAACAAAAATGCTCCCAGGAATAGCAGCCCAAAATTGAAATCATATTCTGAAGTAGCAGCCAGACCCCTGAAGAAGGGAAATAGTTAGTTTCTGCTAAAATGATGCTTCTTGCAAACTTCATTGATCTGAAAATTTGGCCACATCGTGACACGTGCTCGCTTTTAACTTTTTGTGCAGTGCCATTTTGAGGTCTTTCTCATGTCTTCTACGTTTCCTTCCCATTGTATTTTGTGTTTACTTGCATTTTTCCAGATATTTTTTATCCCTTCCTTCTTCAAACATTTTTTCTTCAATTCCTTTTGGAATAGTTACTTAGTTTTCACATGGACTTCTTTCCATTAATAATTAGTTTTCCTGTAGCTATTCCATGAATTTATAGTTACCTTTTCCGTTGTTAGGAATAAAAACTTAATTATCACTGCTTTTTTGAAAAAGAAAAAAAGGTAATTCACACAGTCTGAATGGTGTCATTTTGCTTCAGGAAAATAGAAATCTCAGTGAAATGACAGAGTTTTCTGTCACGAGGTCTGAGTACCTAAGACAGCAGGAAACTGGTATGAAGAGATGATGTCTTAGTACCTTTCTGAGCTAAACAAGAAATCCAATTTTACTTAACTATTTTCTTCTGTTTCACTGTAAATTTTTAAATACATGGAAATGGCTTTAGAATCCAATGAAAGAATTGTTGGAACTTGAAGACATCAAAGAAAGCAAGAGGATACAAATAGAAGGCTCCACGTTCTGTGCTGTGCTGTGCTGCAGCAAATGCGTGATGTCTTCAAAAAAACCCAAGGAAAAAGGCTGTTTAACCAGACAAGTCATTAATGATTGTGTATGGTGTCTTTGGAATATTAAGAGCAGAAATTGCACTGTTACTAAGATGTGTATATAATAAAGGATACTTTGCTATGGCATGTTGAAAAAGTCTCAAGGCTCCTTGTTGATTATGTCAAATGGAACATGGCAATGTAAGCTGTATGCCATGGATGTATAAAAATGGGGATTAGCTCCTTCACATCCTTTGTGTGAACATGTTCATCTGTGCAGAATGCATTAAAAGTTACAAGTGAGGGGAGGGGGCTGTTTCTGTCGTACCAGGTTAGAAGGGCTAATACCAGTTGCTGGGATTAAACAGCTTTTCTGAACAGCTGGGGACAGAAGCTGGAGGAAGCACGAATTGTGTTTCCAGCCTTCCTGCCAGCTGATTTCAAGATCCTATCCTGAGAGGCAACATCATTTATTACATTTAAGACCTAGGAGTTTGATGGTATGTATAATCTTTTTGAAGTTTTCCATTCTATTCCTTGCTAATTTGCTTGTTTATGTTTATTTTAAAATACTGTTCTTGGATCTATCTCTAAGCACATTTGATGACAAGTAAATTCAGGAAAGGTTCCCAAATAGAAAGGGAATTGCTCTGTTTGTGTCTTGTTATTGCAGGTGCCATAATACACTTCCTGCCAAAGCCTCCACAATCTTGCCACCTGAAATTCTGTATTTAGTTTGGTTGGCAGGGTCTTGGGACACACATACACGTGTGATGGTGGCTTCTGTGATGAGATACCAGAAACTCCCCCTGACTCATTGTAGGGAACTTCCTTCCTAAATAATGTGATCATTTTGAAGCCTAGTGTTGGAAAATATGGATGTCTGGAAAGAAACCTGGCAAACATAGACCAGCCACCCCTGCCAAGCAGCAGGCTCAGGGCCAACCATCCTACTTTTCCTGAAGTGCCATACGAAACTTCACGTGGCAGAAGAGGAAATTCCTGATAAAAGGAAGGTGTGGAAACTTCAGGTGAGGCAACAGTTGCCTTGTTTTCTGTTTCAGTGTAGCAGTTTACAGTGCATCATCAGGACAAACACACAGCCAAGCTGAAACCGAGGGCCTGTATGACAGGATATCTCACCAGGCACTCGAGGCACTTGCTGATTAAAGCTTGAGGAAATCATGTCTCGTCCCAGTTAAGTCCTGTTTGTTATGTTCTGTGGAGATGAGGTGACCTGATTTCTTGTAAATGAGGGGGGAAATAGATGCAAACTTTTGTTGCAAAAAGGAGTCCAATTTTTATTCCAACCTGGGGTATTTCACAGGTGCCGTATGTTACATCCATGACTATACTGCATGCAATCAGGGATATACTTTCACATTGTTATTGTTGAAATAATGTTTACAGAATACTGCTGCAGCCAGGGGATTAAGGCATTTCTAGAATATAAAAAATCTTGCGACTAAGATAGGAATGCTTCTCCTGTTTAAACATTTTTAAAAATCCAGTTGTGAAGGGAATTTTTTGTGTAGCTTTCTCTGTATTTTTAAGTGTCCTAGATCATCTCCAGCCACCAAATATAGCCGTCTTGTGATAAATTAATAGAAAACCTCTGAGCATGTACACAACTGATGAAGGTGTTTCATAGCTGAAAAACCTGGTCTTACACTGGTCAGTCTTCCAGGAGTCACTGCTCCATACAGTTGGAAGAAATTAACCTATTTAAAATAGCTCAATGTACTTGGTGCACGTCCTCAGTTCTGGCAAAGCAATACCAAACAGCTACACCTTAGTTTCTTGCCCTGTATTCATTAGCCGCTGGCAGCAAAAGCCATTCTGACAACGGTAAATTTCAGCTATAAATTAGTCAGTTTCTTTATATTTCTTTTCCATACTGGGAGTATCTGCCTGACAGAAGCCTTAATGAATAAAGATAGCATGAATTTTGTGAGTGTTGAAGAACCGCTGAACTCGGCCTGGATCAGCGCCGCATCGGCGTTCATTTCTCTGACCTCTTAGTTCATCGCTTTAACCTGGCAAGAGCCTTCTGCTACTGGGTTGGGGTTTTTTTAATCCACGTCTAGCTTCTCTGTTGATATCTCTTCCCTCTGGACTTCCCGGTTGGCTTTCTTCCTGTCTGCTTTCTTGGAATTGGGTGTCTTGTTAGGGTTACTGTTCGCTCAGGCTACACAGTACCGTGTGAGCAGAGTGGCGGCGGGAGCTCGCTGCCGGCCCGGGGACACCTGGACCGTGCGGCTGCCACTCAGGCGTACCCAGAACGAGCCCAGCGAGCGCGGCTTTCCGGGAACCCAGCTGGAGGGGGTCTGGCGGCAACTAAACTTAGCCAGAACCCGCGGTGGAGGAGAGAGACATCAATGGTGTATCTGGATAGCGGGGGGTACCGGGAGTGGAGTCAGGGCCGGCTCCGCGCCACGAACCGAAGCGGGGACAACCCGCTCTGTTAGGTCGCGCCTCCTCCGCGATCCCGGAGGGGACCCACGGTCATTTTCTGTCGCCGCTGCCTCGGTAGGAGAGAAGAAGCTGGGCCAGTGCCCAGAGCGGGCTTCGGCCTACTGCTAGCGCTGTCCGGCCAGAGCTG
Source organism: Oreocharis arfaki (assembly GCA_013398015.1). Taxonomy (NCBI): domain Eukaryota; kingdom Metazoa; phylum Chordata; class Aves; order Passeriformes; family Paramythiidae; genus Oreocharis; species Oreocharis arfaki. The sequence continues at coordinate 350,239 of VZRR01009253.1, forward strand.
CCAGGAAAGCAACACCACTGCCCAGGTGCCTCGACACGGCTCGGCTCGGCTCGGCTAGGCGCGGCGCGGCTCGGCTCGGCTCGGCTCGGCTGTGCTGACAAACCCTGGCCACGCCGCGGCCCGGGTTGGTGGGTTTGAATTGGCGGGCGCTGCCTCCGCCAGCGCGGGCGGGCGGAGCGCGGGTGGAGGCGCCGCCGGCCGGCAGGGGCGCTGCCGGCGGCGGGGCGGGGGAAGCGGAGCGGCGGCGCTGCCATTCCCCGGCTGCGCGGCCGCCTCCTCCCCCTCCGCCTCTTCCTGGCCGCGGCCACAGGAGCTGTGCTGGCAGCG
>VZRR01009253.1:351181-408942 GCA_013398015.1 Oreocharis arfaki
CCCTGCCCGCGCCCCCGCACCGCCCCCCGCCCGCGGAGCATCCCGGCGGCGCCGTTCGGCTGGGCTGGGCACCCCTGCAGCCTCCTCCCGCCTCGGAGATGCGCCGAGGTTTGGCAGCAGCCATGGGGAGCTCTCCCTCCGGCCTGAGGGCCGGCCCTGCTTCAGGCCCTCCCCTCTCTGGGCCCCCATGTTGAATGCAGATGTTTTAAAACGTGCCTTTTAGGCACTGCAAAGGTAACATACCTGTGTGAGTACCAAAACGTTATCAGTGATCTAAGATCACTGCTGATCAAATTAAGACACCGTTGACCAAATGCTTCTGGTATTTTAGACATTTGTTTAGATGATTCGACCTTTATTTTAGACGTTTGTTAAGGATTGTGGACCTTTTTGTTATAGGGATGGTTTTCAGGGTGGTTTTATCCAGCTGTTGGTACAGCTCAGTATTAAAGGCCAGTGGAGTTATAAAAAAAATATATAGATCGGTAGATAGATATATGAAAAGTAAAAACAGGGCAGACCAGCTACACTGTTGTGTTTGGGTTTGCTATCAAAAATCACCAAGACAGCCGTTATATGGTGGTTTTCTGAGGAATGAAATTAAAGAGGTGAACCTAAACCGTTACTTTTTATGCCTACATCAGGCTTACTGTATCAACAGTATTACTGGTAGGGTTAGAAGTTTTGGGGGATTGAATGAGCTGAATTCTTTTGTTTCCATTTTTTAAACCCATAGTGTTTTCTAACCCAGCGTAAAAAGGCCATGTGTCATTGTTGGTACAGATGTGGTATGTTGCAATTGTTTAAATGCTTTGATATAGGTCTTGGAAATCACTTGCTGCGGTTAATGTTGGTATGGTAAGGTGTTTACACTGCCTGACTTGTACAATTCCAGTATTGAGAGTAGCTGACAGCGCCTTCAAAGGGCAGTTCAGGATTGAATACTGTTTTGAATTGTCCTCTGAGGGCTCCCTTGATGTATAGGGAGCCCGAGGCAACTTCACTAATTTAAGCAAACTAGTTGGATTCCCTGAAGTTACAGGGACTGAACAGTGTGCCACGTATTCAGGGTTTCATAGAAAATCTAGGGCTTGTTGACAAAGCACTAGTTTTGTAAACCTCACTTCCTGTGAAAAATTAGTACTGGTAGTAACCTAATCATTGTCTTCAGACACTCAATATATCCTTCCAGGATTCCTAAAAAGGCTTGGGTTTTTTGTCAGCCCTGTTAATTACCACATAGACACTGGGTTTTTACAGCAATGAGAAACTATCTGATCGTGAATATGGTAAAGCACAGTTATTTTTCCTTCTCATTTAGGGCATGTTGATTCATGTTGGGACTTAGTGAAGATGTGTTATAGTTAAAAATAAGTTTATGCTTATTGACAAATAAGAACTTGTACTCTATCTTATTTATTGGGAGTTTTTTAATATCTCCACCCCACCCTCCAAAGAAAGCCATTAGGACAAGCATCTTCTCTTCAAATTGCTTTTATTCATTCTGTTTTTTCCTTTTATTTATCGTATTTTTTCTTATAAAGGGGTAGTACCACTACTGCTAAATTTAATTTCATTTGTTTTATGGTTCCTGCCAAAGGATCCCCAGGGTCGAAAGAATGCTAATTGTACTGAGTTGGTATCCCACTGGCCTGAAATTGTTTTCTGTTCTTCATGCCTTTTTTCCTTCTCTGTCCACATTTTTCAGATCACTCACAGATTTATGAATATGATAACTGACTTCCAAATTTTGTCAAACAGAAAAGGTACTTTTAAATAAAATTTATTCTCAGCCGCTGCTGAATGCATCATGGCCTAGGGACTCCATGATACAGTACATTCTGTTAATGTAATAATACTGTGTGGACTAAAGACAGAATTGTAGCATGTGTCTTCATTTTATTGTAGTAGGAAAGGCTGTTTGTAAGTAGCATTTTCAAGAATCTTTTGGTTGGCAGGTTGAGTGTTCTGTAAACAAACCTATAGAGACCACGCCATGTGTGCTGCCCTTGGAAAGTCAGGTGCAGCAATGAGATAATGGGAGTTGATCAGTTTTTTGGGAGGAGACATACAGGCTGGGCAAAGGTGCCAAAACTAGGGCAAACATTTTCAGTTTAATGTAGTTTGTTTCCATGAGAATTTATAGCACTTTTGGTTTTTCCTCTTTCAGATTACAGCAAAAGCCGCCGTCATTTTTGTTACACTTCAGTATAATGTTACCATTCCTGCCACAGGTATGTATCTTGCAGGAGGTTAGTTATGAGATTATTAGTGTGCCGTGCTTCCTAGACTTGACAGGAAGGGAATTTGTCGGTCTGGATAGATAATGAGCAGCTTTCAAGGATTTAGCTTTATTTTTATTAAAACACTGTTTTAACTAATTAGGTTAGAGACAATGTTTCTGTTCTGCTGGATTTGTCATTAGTGCTGAAACACCATCTGACTGAAGATAAATTCACATGAATTCTTACTCTGGCTTTGCAGGTGACAATCTTTGATAGTCAAAGTGGGGTGATAGTTTAACATATTTTTATTGTTCGCTTTCAGTGTATTTGGGTAAACTTCTTAAGCGCCCTTAAGTTTTTAGTTTTATAGCACTTTTCCAGAGTCAAATTGAGTTTGTGATGTTATAGAGAAGATAACTATAAACAGTCTAGTGACCTAGTTCATGGTGGCAGTTTAATTTGACTCTTATTTCTTCTGCTGACTACAAGCTACTTCTGTCCAAAAGGTTTCACTCTGAGAAATAGACTTATTAACCATTTAACTGTATTGGTGCCTAACAATTAATTCTGTTTGTCTTTTAGAAGAACAATCTGCAGAAACAATCTCTCTCTATTACTATGGCATCAAAGACTTGGCTACAATTTTCTTTTACATGCTTGTAGCAATAATCATACATGCTATAATTCAGGAGTATGTACTGGATGTAAGTACAAAATATTAATTCCTTTCATCAAGATAATTGTCAGGTTTTAATTAGACTTTAAGACTATTAACTTAAAAGTAAACTTCTGCATTAAAGTTTTTAACTGTAAAAACATGCATTAAAACTTTTAGATATTCTAATGCAGTTACCAAATAGATGTTAAGTACTGCAGCATATAAATAACAGTGTACTTTCGTTTCAGAAAATTAACAGGAAAATGCACTTTTCAAAAACAAAGCATAGCAAGTTCAATGAGTCTGGGCAACTTAGTGCATTCTACCTTTTCTCCTGTGTTTGGGGAACAAGTATTCTTGTCTCTGTAAGTATGTCTTCTCTTCTGTTTGTATTACGAGATTTCAAAAAATTCACTTATGCTGATGATGAATATGGTTTTGGCTTATTTTTCTCTTTTTCGCTGGTTTTAATTTTAAAGTGGGGACAAGTTTAAGTATTCAGTGTGGGTTGTAGTCATAGCTGAGTATAGAGACAGTAGTGTTACTGTTGCTCAGTCTTGAGTTGATTTACTGTCAAACTGAGTAAGGTAAAACCATTTAGCTCTGTTATGGTACTTAATTCTCTGTTGGGGGTTTTTTTGTGTTGTTTTATTAACATAAAATAAATGTTTAGAAAACACCATACATAGTATTCTGGGGCCTAGAGAATGGGTATTTGACAGATTGCTGTAGCAATCAGGTCAGTGTGTGCTTTTAGGTGACATGCTCTTTCCTAGTGGCTGGATGTGTATGAGCTTAGCTTTGTAGAAGGGGAAGAGTCTGCTTTTTTTTTTTTTTTTTTTTAATTTTAACATAATAACTCTTTTGAAAACTTTTCTTCTCTTAGTTAAGTTCAAAGTTTGTCAGCAGTTTACAAGAGAAGACTTGTGGCTGTAGATATGCTGGAATAATTTCCATCTCATAGGGACATTGTATCTCGAATGATCACTGGATTTGTTTGGTTGCTTTTTATTTTCCTGAGCCAGTGCAACTGTCTTTTGTTTTGGGGATTTGTTTTCTGTGCTGGTTTGGTTTTGTTTATTTGTGATTTCTTGAGGGTTTTCTAAAAGAGAAAATTTATAGATCTGTAGCTTTTACCTGTGTGTGTAGATGTGTGTGGTTTTGCATGCACACATGTGCATGTACATAAATGCGTACGTGTATGTCCAGTCATTGTTTCTGACTGGAAAGTAACATCTTAGAGTGTTTATTGAGTTTTTTGTTTGTTTTTTTACTTTTTTTAGGAGAACTATATATCAGATCCAACCTCTCTGTGGAGGGACTATCCGCACACTCTGATTCCGTAAGGCCTCTTCCTTAGAGGATTTCTGGGGGAGAGGAGGGAGTGTTTAAAGCCTAGGGTGTGTCATGTACAATCTGTGTAGAATAAGTAGTTTGTAAAACTGTATTAGTCACTAATGTATTTTTGGTCATATTTATGTGGGTTCTTGATCTTTGACAACTTGTAGCATACAAAGTTCTTTTTCTTTAGGCTATTACGTAGAGAATTACATTTTTGTGATCTTTGTCTTAATGATTTTGTTTTTAAAAATATTAGTTTAGAGTTGGCTGGCAGGAAAGATCTGTATTTTTTCTTTCTTTGAGACAGTGATAAAATGAGTTCCCTAGAAGCTTCTGAAATGTTTTAAGTTAATTCATAATAAGTAATATTCTTCAATTTTTGCTGTATTGTACAGGTTTCAAATGAAGTTTTTCTACATCTTACAGTTGGCATACTGGTTTCATGCTTTTCCAGAACTGTACTTCCAGAAAACTAAAAAAGTAAGTTCAAAATGTGAATGGGAGGAACTTCAGAGCAAGGTGGCTTTTTTCTTTTCAGTTAAATTCTAATTGCAGTAAAATTGCTAAATATCTGTAGTGTAAGTAAAAATTACTAGTGTTTCTCAGCCACTGAAAGAATTTTTCCTAGAGCAAATAAATGTGAGATTTTCTTTCCAACTCTTTTGTTTTGTTTTGTTTCTCAGAATTGATAGTCTGAATAGGCTCATTGAAATCACAGTTGCTTCATGAATCATGATATAGGTGTAGAACATAAACAGTGAATAATTCTGTACATCAAAGGAGTATGAAAGTCTGGGATTTGATTTAAATAGCATTTTCCTCAGCAGAAATTCTGGTTAATTATGTATTGAAAACTTTTTCAGTGCTCAATTTTTAACACCATCATTTTTCCGTTAAGGGTTTTCTCTGTTTGGGTTCTGATAACACTGAGTTTGCCACAGATTTTTTGTAGCACACTTTTTGCCTTCTTGGACCAAAATACGTAGTCTCTTTGAATGTTTTTGCTCAGGATCATTTTGCATAGACAGTTTCCTGCTTAAGCTTTCCTGTTGTGAACTCCTCAACATGGCTTCACCAGGGGGCAAATGATACTTGACTAACTTAGTGGCCTTCCTGCATCAGCAGATTAGGGAAGAGCTACTGATGTAATCTACCTGAACTGCTATTAAGGCTCTTGGTAGGGTCCCCGCAGCGTTCTTAGCTCTAAATTGGAAAGAGATGGATTTGATGGATGGACTGTTAGATGGATAAGGAACTGGCTGGGTGGCTGCTTCCAGAGACTTAGAGTCAGTGAGTCAATGTCCAAGTGAAAAGCAGTAACGAGCAGTGTTCTTCAGGGCTCTGTACTGGAACCAGTGCTGTTGAACATCTTCATCAGTGAAACAGGCAAAGGGATTGAGTGCACCCTCAGCGAGTTTGCAGATGACACCAAGCTGGGTGGTGCAGTTGGCTGGCTTGAGGAGAGGAAAGCCATCCAGAGGGATCTTGACAGGCTTGAGGACTATGTCCTTGTGAGCCTCATGAAGTTCTACAAGGCCAAGTGCAAGGTCCTGCACCTGGGTTATGGCAATTCCCAACATCAGTACAGGCTGGGGATGAGTGGGTTGAGAATGGCCCTGCAGAGAAGGACTTGGGCGTACCAGGGGGATGAAGATGGGATGTGAGCTGGCAATGTACCCTTGCACCCCAGAAAGCCAGTTGTCACCTGGGCTGCATAACAAACGGTGACCAGCTGGTAGAGGGAAGGGATTCTCTTCTCTGGTGAAACTGCCCTGGAGTGCTACATCCAGCTCTGGGGTCCCCAGCACAAGAAAGGTATGGATCTGTTTGAGTGGGTCCAGAGGACAGCCACGAAGATGAACAGAGGGCTGGAGCACCCCTTCTATGAAGGCAGGCTGGGAGAGTTGGGATTGTTCAACCTGGAGAAGAGAAGGCTCCAGGAAGAACTTATTGTGGCCTCTCACTGTTTGGAAGCGGCTTATAAGAAAGATGGAGAGAGACTTTTTGTTGGGGTCTGTAGTGACAAAGAACAATGATTTTGAAAGAGTAGATTTAGAGTAGATCTGAGCAAATTCTTTATGATGAAGATGGTGAGACATTGGAACAGAATGCCCAGAGAAGTTGTGGATTCACTTTCATTTGAAGTGTTCAAGGTCAGGTTAGATGGGGCTTTAAGCAACCTGATCAAGTGATTGATGTCCTTGCCCATGGTATAGAGGTTGGATGAGGTGATCTACAAATGTGTCTTCGAGCCCAAACCACTCTGTGACTAGGCTGCATCTCTGTTACCAGTTCTGCTTTATTCAAGAAAATGAAACATAGGTGTTACATAACCATAGGTCTTTGTACCGGAGCCTAGAAGAGGCTCAGTAAAATAGTAATGAGATGCACTGTTTTTATGCTGCTCAGATGTTTTGCAGATGCACTGCAGCTGATGTTCCCATATTGTGCTAGTGATACCTCTCAAATATGACTTCACAGCCAAGTGTTGAGATTTTTCTTAAAATAACTTCAAGAAAGCTGTCACAAGTGGCTTAAGTGCCGTATGTTGAATAGTAGTGTTTTACTTGGTCGCTGCTTGAAACTGTGCACTCTGACTTTTGCATTAAGTTTAAAGAGTGATAGTTTAATTTGTTTTAGCAAGTTCATAGTTGATACTTCTTTAACCACGGCTTAACCTCTGCCATGTTGGCTTCTTTGCCTTATTCCTTCTCTTGAGGGAACTGACAGCTTTTACTCAGGTCTAGTTATCTGTCCTGCTGACATAAACAAGAAAAGAATTTCTTAGCTCTGGTTCCTGTATAGTTATGTATACGTCCATGTACATTATTCCACAAGGCCTGAAGTCTCTGACAGTTTGTCTAAGCAGGCAGCATGGGCTGTTTAAATGTTACCTCAGTTATAAAGTTAAAGTGGGAGAGGCTGGTCCTGATTGTGCTTGGAGAAGCTGACCATTTGTACTGACTGTTGTCTTTATCTGAAATAACGGATTTTTCATTTTCTTTCAGATAATTTAGAGTAGTTCTTTCTCCACCTGTTTTCTTGCTCTTTGTGTATTATGAGTGTGGTGTTTGCTGTTGTCACAATTGTTTGATTCTGTGGATTTGTTGGATTTGATACTGAGTATTGAATAACATAGTATAGCTCTTGTAAGATTAAAATTTTAGGCCTTTTTAAATTGCGTGTATACAAGATAAAGCTAAAGATCCTTGCATGAAGACTAGAGAATCTTTCCAAAGAGAAGTTTCTTAAGCACAACTGAATGTACTCTACTACCACTCCAAAACAGATTTTTATTGTGAACTGGCATACTTCAGTGGTTCTTGTGTTCACAGACAGCACAATCTGCTTTCCATGTGCTATGTGTCTTCCTCTTTATTATTTCGTTTTCATGAAGTGTTCAGTTTAATAGGGCTAAAGCCTGACTTAAAGTGGGACCATGTGGTTTAGCATGACTGGTTAATAACAATATTCTCTGTATTTGCCACCAACAGTGTTCCAGAATTTTGGATGGCCTTGAATTTTTAAAATTTATGTCAACCCTTGGAAAACTTTTTATTTTCATTTGTAGGCTGTTACTCTGTTGCAATCTGACAGTTTGATGGGCAGCAAACACGAGGAACTGTAGGATCTGATGATACAGTAATACATACAAAATAAGTATTTTAATAGCTTGTACAAATTCACAGTGGTCATAACAAATAAAAGTGGATCCTTTTAAAAAGCATCTTTTCCATGTTTGATGCCTTTTCTCGCAGTAGCATATGTAAGGTACTGAATATTACTGGTAAGTAAGCAGTAAGTTATGTGTGGAATTAGATGATCCAGGCTGAGTAATTCAGTGCCAGACCAGGGCAAATTAAGGTAGCTGATAAACCAAGAAGAATTTCCAAGACTAGGGAATAGTTTGTAATAACAGATAACATTGTACAGTACTGTATAACATTGTGTATAACACATGGTCACTTTTTTCTTCCTATCAGGAAGATATCTTTCGCCAGATTGTCTACATTGGACTTTACCTCTTTCATATTGCTGGAGCCTATCTCCTGAAGTAAGTCAATTGTAAGTTTTGCTGGCTCCATTCTCTGCCTTAAACATCTAACAAAATGTCTAAATGGTTTTTTTATTTGTTTTGATAGTCTGACCCATCTTGGACTTGTTCTTCTGGTATTGCATTACTTCGTTGAATTTCTTTTCCACATATCCCGTCTTTTCTACTTCAGTGATGAAAAATACCAAAAAGGGTAAATAGTCTTTATCTTTAAAATGCATGTAATTTCTGTCTTAAAGCCTTTTGCATTTAACTAACCAGAAACCAAAATTACAAGGAAGTTCAGACAGTGTTTCTTAAGCGACCACAGTTCTCCAGACTGATGTTAGTACTTATATTTCTAAACCATCAGTATACTTTTTACCTTGTTTTAGCCTATTGAAGTAAATATTAGTAGCAGTATAAAATGAAATAGAATCTCTCAATGTGTACTAATGTGTTTATTTTAAAAGGTTTTGTAGAGAAAGGAGCGGGACAGGTTGCTAGTACAGCCAGTTCTGTAGGAACTAATAATGTGCTTTTGTTCTACTAGTACTGGAAAGCACTTTGCATTGAGTTGAAATTGGTTTTCATAACATAATACAAAATGTATTTAAGATAGGTGCAAAATTGTGAATCTGGGTAAGTTGTTGCATTTCAAACAAATTTGCTTGGTGAAGGGTAAACATTTGCATTGTTAGTGCATGTGTTTTGAATGGAAAGTTCGTTTAGTGTTTGTGGTGTTTTTATTTCTAGATTTTCACTGTGGGCAGTTCTTTTTGTTTTGGGAAGGCTTCTCACCTTGATTCTCTCAGTCCTCACTTTTGGCTTTGGACTGGCAAGAGCAGAAGATCAGCAGCTGAATTTCAGTACTGGGAACTTTAATATCCTGGCTGTTAGGTATGGTAAACCTGGAACAGTTCTTAAGCATGTGCTGTAAACTCATGTTAAATACACAGTGTAAATGGTAGGGTACTACTGCCAGTGGTTCTGAATGATTGAGTGTTTTCATGCAACCAGTGGGATCAATAGGAATAGCTTATATAAGAAACTTCTAAGGCACAGTGAAATGAATTGACTGATTTACAGTCTACAGCTGAGAAATCTGTAACTGGTTACTCTTCTTTTTTTGTTTAAAAAAAAAAAAAAAACCAAAAAAAAAACCCCCAAATCTAGACCAACAGAATTAAAAGGAATATTCGATTACAGACACTACTTTCAAATGTTTTAAAGTTAGTAAATTGAATTCTAGGTATAATTCCTCTGAGTTTATCTTTGAGGTCAAGGCATTATGTCCAGAGCATCTTTAGTTCTGGCTGAAGATTTCTTCCTTTTTCTCTGCCTTTATTATGGCTCCTATTGCTGCTGCATGATGCAGCTACCTGACCTTCTTATGAATGCAGAAAAGGAAGTTATCAAAACATTGACAATGTCAGCATTACCTTGCAAAATTGATGCTCCAAACTGCAAGACACTCTTGAACCATTTTTAGCTGTTACTACCTGGTACCATGAGAGTAATTCTGAAAAAGACAGCAGGAAAGAAACCTAGTACTTGCCAATTTTGATGGGCAAAGATTTCACTATCACTCTTTATCTAGTTTTGATCATCTGTGCCTAAGCCCAGTCTCTCCCTGTGTGAACAAACTCTTGGCTTAGAAAATGGATGTCACCAGGAGGGAGGGGTTGGAAGTTGCCAAACAATCTGAGGTGCTCTACTTTCCTTTTCTGTTTGAATAATGAGACAAACTTACTGATAAAACTTTACCTGTTACTTGTTTCTAGAATCAGTGTGCTGGCCTCCATCTGCATGACTCAAGCATTTATGATGTGGAAGTTCATTAATTTCCAGCTTCGGAGGTGGAGAGAGCATTCTTCTTCTCAGCCTCAGTCAGTGAAAAAGAAGTTTGTATCAGCTAAAGGAAAGACCTCCAGAAAAGAAAGAGGTTTGTAGTTTCAGTTTTTCTGTTGCCTTGACTTCTCAAAACCAACTTTATTTGCTAAAGAAGCATTTTGTGTTTAACTTGTGAGATGACTCAGCTACAGAAGCAGTAGTGGTGAATATTACTGTGGGAAGAATAGATTTTTTAGAAAAACCACTCTATACTGTTGGGTTTTCTAAGTGCCCAAATTAAGGAATTACTGGGTTTTTTTAGTTAATGCAGCATGATATTTTTATTATCTCTAATTTCATTACTTGAACAAAATGTGTCATGCTTATGCTTTGTTCCTTTATAAAAAGGGAACAGATGCAATTTCAGACCTGTTCTCTTAGACACTTACTTGTAAAATTTTCTTGCAGTGGATTTCAAGCTTCTTATTCATTGCCATGAAATTCTGAGGGGTTAGGGCAAAGAGATAGTTTGATAATCCACCCAGTGAAAAGTTTTGTGTTGAACTGTTTTTACAAAAAATAGAAATAGCTAGTTCTGTAAGGGAAGCTAATAACTACTTACTACTCTAAACCTGTGTTGAAGCATTTGGAAATGAACTGATGAGTCCAGGCTTGACTTTTTTATTACGTCACACCATTTTTATGGAAAGGGCACAAAAGATGAACTAAATGCTCTTTCCTCCAAGAAAAAATTACATGCTCTTTTAAAAAAAAAAATTTTAATCCCTGTACTGTGTTGCATGAACAGTTCAACTTTTGTGTATTTAATTGCTAGCTTGAATAACTTCTGCACTCTTAAATCTTTTTTCAGCACTCTTAAATCTTTTTTCAGCATGATCCTTTGCTCCCAATCATGTATTACCAACCTGTTCCACTTTTTGACATGTTGAATGTAATGTGTGTCAAGACCATTTGCACTGAGAACTGAGATTTGTGGTGGGAGATCAATAATTTTTTCTTTTTACCAAGTTTCTATTTTTATTAGAATTATGTGTTTTAGAGTATTGCTGCACTCCCTTTAGATGATTTGTAATTATCACAGCTTGGCTTTTGTGTAGTGTTGGGGGTTTTTTTTTTAATCTGAAAATTCAGTTGGAATTTTTTTTTTTATAATCAAGTGAAAGTAGTTTCCTATGTAAATGTCCTGTTTAATCAGAACTTCATGTTCATGGCCTTCTCACTATGGGTTTTTTTAATTTAAGTCTTTTATGTCAAAGAATTTTAAAATATGTGCCTTGATGGGGATTTAATCAGGGAGTTAGAAATGTAATAGCTTTAAAAAATCTCTTAATCTATATAATTCATGTAATTTGGTGAATCTCCTGGGTTTCGCCCAACTTCAATGGAGACTTGCAAGTGGTAAAAAATAGTGAAAAAGTCAGTTAATTGGAGTTGTGGTTTAATTCACAAAATAGTTGAATTTTGCCTGTCTTGAAGACTGAAGAATTTTATTCCTTATTTTAAATGGAAATAAAATTACTCAGTTCATTCAAATTCTTCTGTTTTGAATACTCCTATTATGTTGTCTGTTCAGAACACTTGCATAGGGTATAGCAAAACAGTCTTTTTGAAACAGTAATATGGCAATTGAACTGTTTAAAACACTTTTTTTTTTTCCTGTGGTTGAATGTTTTTTTAGGAGCCAGGGCACAATAAAATGTGTTACTTTTAGTCTATGCCAAAAGCAAGAAATGACAGTAGAAAAATCCTGCTGGTGATGTAGGTGGGGTACCCAGCCACATGCTGATTCATGTTCTTTGTTTTACCTAAACTGTGTAAGAAAATAAAAATATTATTTCACTTAGCTGGCTTGGGCCTAGGATATTGTTTTTAAGCTTCTTTATTTAAAAATAATTCAAACATTTTCAGAAAGACCCAAAAATCACCTTATGTAGGCTTAAAATGGTGGTGTCGTTTACAGCCAGATATGTGGTCAAACAGACTTTGACTCTTTGGGCCTGTCCCCACTTGTTTGCATAAATGGGAGCATTTGGGTGTCCTGGGAGAGAGAGGGAGGCCAACAGTTGTTTTTGTAGACTGGCCACCCTCTGGTGACCTTCAACACATCTGCAGATGGAGAAAATAAGTTTAACCAGTGCTTTGTAAAAAAAATATAAATACATATATATAATAACTTTTAAAAAGCACCCACAAACCAGCAACTGTTGCTTGAAGTCAGAATGATGTGTCAGAGCAGAAATGTTGGGCTGCAAGCATTGTAGCTGCCCTGTGCACTCTGCTCTTTAGATCTGTTTTATAAATACAGTTACTGTCAGGCAACATCTGTTTCCTTGGTTGTGGTGAAACTGAATGAAGGGGTAACTTTTAATTCACAGTGGTATCACGTTGCTCCGCTTTACTGGTTGTATGCACTATAAAGCCACAGATTGTGCATGGTTGGTTTAGGGGAATCTTTAGCTAACAAATCATCACTGTGGTACTTGAACTAACCTCTTGAGGTCTTCAAGCTGGCCCTGAAGTGGGATAGAAGGAGAGAGCTGCAGCTGGTAACACATCCTTGCTTTGTGCTCTTAGATAGGTGCCTGATCTTGAGCTCTTTCCACCTACACATACTCATTGCAAATCTGAACTAGTGTTTTACTTCTGTCTTATCTATGTAAATATCTTCATCATAACGTAAATGAACTCTGTATTTTGAAGTATATACTTTAAAAATCATGAGCATATGTGTGTATAAAGGATTTCCTCTGTATATCAAATGCTTGTAAAGGTAAGCAAAGAAGTGTAATTTTAGCAAGACTTATAATATGAAATAGGTGGGATAAATAATTAAGACCTGTAGCAAAGAATTGTGTGTATACTGTGTCTCCAAAATTTCACAGAACCACCACATCTACAGGTGATGCTTTACTTTTTCACAGAAAATCCTCTAAAACACTGTAACTGGTCCTGATTTTCAGTCTAGATGTATATAATGCACAAATTTCAGTGTCTGGCCACATCAGGAAACTGGAATTTATTGTAGTAAACTTTAAATATTGCACTTTGTAAAAACTTCATTATACTGTTGCACTCTGAATGATAATTAAGAGGTTTAACAAAGAAGGTACATCAAAGAAGAAGTTAAAAGGCTGTTTGTGTAGGACCCACAGAACTGTAATAAAATATAAAGCATCTCGCTGTATTTGAAAAATGTTTTCTTCTTTTTTTCTAGAAAATGGAATAAATGGAACAGTGACCTCAAATGGAGCAGACTCGCCTCGCAGCAGGAAGGATAAATCCTCGTAAAACTGGGTTTTATTAAGTTAATTGACTAATGTCCCCAAAGAATCTGCTTTTTACATGGATGGCCCTTCAGCACTAGAGATATTATGGATTAAAGAAAATACAATTCATGTTTTTTGATTATTGCTGTTGTTTTGGGAAACTTTTTTTAAAAAGCCATTTTGACTAAAGAAAAAGGTTTTTCTCTCTTCAGATACTTGGGGGGAGGATTCAACACTTTTTAAAAAACATTGACGCTTTTTTAAATATTTACTGTAATGAATAACTTAATGAGAATCACTGTCGCAGTGTATTATTTCCTTCCAGTTTTTGTAATCTTGGTGATACTGTTCTACCAACTTCACTTTTTCCAAGTTCCTGAAGAAGTATTGCAAAGTTGAAGTAAAAACATAGTATGCGTTTTCAGATACTCTGGGTTTTCAGTTAAATGCCCTGACTCAAATTTACATTTCAATTTGGGATTCCAAGACCACACCAATAGACCTCTTTATTTGGTAGTTACTAGCTGCACGATGTCTGCTCTAAGAATTGCCCCATATCATTAAAACAAAACTGAACTAATTGGAAATGTTGCAGAGTCTTATTGTTTGTTGGTTAGAGATCTCTTACAAGGAACAAAACACCTTTCTGAGATATAGCTTTTAGCACTTGAAACTTAGAAGGGAGCGTGTATGGTCATAGAAAGAGTTGATTTGAGTAGCACTGTCCTCTTCTGTCTGTGCTTTTGAAGTGCATGTATCTTGGAGAATTAGTGTGCGTTGGACCTTCTTTGAAAACTTGTCTGTCTGATTTTAGGGGTGGAGGTTCTTACAATGTGTTGTGTTTGTTTTGGGAAGCAATTAATGCTCCATGAAGAGGGAATTAGATAAATGGATCAAGTTATGAGAAACATTCCTTTATTCTAACTGCTTTGCTTTGTTTCATCTCTGTTAAGAAATAGTTTGATTTCTCCTATATATATTTTTATGAGAAAATATTTAAAAGCTACAGCTTCTTAAAACTGATTTATCGTGGCCTCTGCTACAACTGGAAAAACCTAAATTTAATATTTTTTCCATTATCTTTCATAATGGTATTCAATGTGAAACTTTGTCCAGTTAGTTTTCAAGTTTAATATGCAGATAATGTTTCCTCTGTATGCTTTTGTAATGGGTATAATTCAACCTGTTTCACTTGAGAATGAGTCAGACATTTATTTCAGTCTTAAAAAGAATTTGCTAAATTAGTATATCAACCCAAGTATTGAACTGCTTATTGATTGAGGAGTAATTATGAGCAATCAAGCTGATAAATAAAATAATTTTAATTAAAAACTGTTATTATAATTGAGTTTATACCCAACAAAGTAATAAATCTGCATTCTGTATTTTCTACAGTTCAATTGCTTACTGTTCAGAATAAATGTTTCTGGTACAAAATCCTCACTACAAGTAACTATCCATTCTTCACTTGTTTAGTGCTATTTAGAGTTATTGCAGTATAATTTAGTATATGTTTCAGCTGATTACAGTCACAGTTCCCAAGTATTTGGTTCACAGCTCCTGAAGTGGATTTGGCAGACTTGTACTTGCTTAGCTTAAGAACTCTGGGGCAGTGTGCCCTATAATATGCCCAGTCTGCTTCAGTAGAAGTAGCTATCCCATGCCTTGATTGGAAGAGGTAAAACTGTGAATCTGTCTGATCTGACCGTGGAACTGGAAAACTGGAACTCGGAAATTTTGAGAGAATTGTGTATATTATATACTCATTGTCCAAAATCATGGTTTGTGTCTGATGTTTCTAGAAAAACCTTCACAGATTCTGTGTGCCTTGCTCTGAACTTGTACCTTAAGCCAAAGGGGGTAAATTTTAAGTGTCTAGTCTGGTACTTGGACTCTAAATCAGTTTGCTTGTGATATCTGGTTGTATCGGGGCTGTCAGAATCATAAAGGTTGGAGGAACAAATCATGAAGGGAGCATTTAAGGTACTTCTTGAGATCTTCAAAACTTGCAGGAGTCTGAGGGCTGTAATAGTTGTTTCCCTGAGGCAAACTATTTCTTGTAAACCTCATTCTTTGGCACGGTAGTCTTGAAATGTAAACTTCAGGTTAATTTCCAAAAACTTTGAAAGAATATATTCTTGACTGTTGATACTGACACTGCTTTTTGTCTCCTTTTGGCCTTATGGACAGACAATCTTGGCCTTCGGACATTTACAAAAGCACTTTTGTTTCCACAATGGCTTAATATTCATCATTGCCTTATACGAGTTGTTGGGATCTGCCAAGTAATAGAAAGTAACAGCAGTTTGTTCTAGAATTTGCATAGAGTATTGGAAGCCAGTATTTTCTGTCTCTTGTATATATATAAAAATACGTATTTATCATGTTTGATGAGGCAAAAGCAGTAATTTTTGATTATCTACCTTGGGATGGAAACACTCATAAACTTAGAAGATACTGAGACTTCTATTTCTAGTTTGATATGATTTGTTTTAGCATAAGAGTATTGTTTGGCTGAATAACTTCTTTTGAATTGCTTAAAATTGATTTTCAAATGTTATTACGTTTTTGGCTCTTTGCTTGTAATCTGGGATTCAGTAAGATGGAAGAAGATTAGTTGTCTAATCATGTTTTCTTAATTATGGAATCAAGAAAATTAGAAATGGAAATGAGTGAGGAGCTCATTATTATATCCTACGCCGAATAAAATAGGCAGTAGTTAATTTATCCTCATCAATTACCAGGTCCCACAAAGAGAAAGCTGTGTCCATTTAGATGGATTTGAATTGAATAATTACACAGACAGTGGATAGGGTTTGTTAGGTTTGTTTTTTTTCTTAAACCTACTTCTTTTTGCCCCATCTTGTCAAAACTTTTCAAGATTTACCAACAGATTTCAAGCCTTTTTTGACCCCCAAATGTGTGTTTATGTGCCAGAATATTCTCTCAAAACCAGTATTTTACTTTAAAAGTGATTAGATTTAATTTCAAATTACAAACAAGGAATGCAGAGCAGCTGAAATTAGTTTTCAGAGTTTTAGTTTTCATCTGGACAATTTCTTCTTGACTGGTTGCAAAAACTGATTTCTCCTGTATGAATCATTCATGACTGTGGAAATACTCTTTGGAAATACTGCTTTTCTGGTTATCCCGTGCCCAAATTTAGGAATGGTGAAGGAATTTGCTAAGCAGAGAAAGTGCATAGGCTATTTCTACTAACTTTAGGTTATGCTGAAGGTAAATTATGTATGTTGAGATAATGCATTTAGAAAACCAGTTATTTGTAAGCATTTGGTATTTTTTCTAAATAGTCATTTTCTTTGAAAATTTTAGTTGTGTTTATGGAGTTATATTACCCAGAATTGTAATAAGCAGTGTGGTCCTCTGGTATAAGTAATTGGGCTTCTGTAAATACAGTCAATACACATCTGCAATCCTTTGTTCTTTGAAGATTTCTGACTGACTGTGCCCAAGTTGATTTTGTTGGGGACAAAACTTGATATGGAAGGGAAGGGAGGATTTCCATAGCCATGCTAGCTGAAAGTAATGTAGGTTGCTCCCAAAATTTAGGTTCCGTCCCTTACCTTAAGCTAGCACAAGCCTTTCTGGTTGCATGGGGAGCTAGACCAGGGAGCTGCTGCACCTGAAAACAAGCAGGTTTGGGTTTTTTCCATTGGGTTAGTTGCCTGATAATAACCTCAGTGTTTCACAAGTAATTATGTATAAGCAAGAAGACAAGTTGCAGGGAAAAGGTGGATCAGGTTCTAAGGCAGAGGCCCCTATCAACAGCATCTTGCTTAAAAATTACGCCGGATTACAGTATGGGAGATCTTTAAAGGCTTCCAGTCATCAGTACCAGAAGGGACCTGGTCTCTCTGGTAGCTCCTACATGCCAAATCCATTAAATATTAATGGATTTTTTCAGATCTCATGGGGGAAGGGGAAATGTTCATTGTGGTTTACTGTATTGAGATACCTTTTATCTGTCACCAGGGTTTCCAAGCAGTGCAAGAGGATACTGGCAGTGTAGAAGTAGGGATTTTGAAGATGTTGATTGTCCTGGGTCAAACAAACAGCATTACTTTCCTTAACAGACAGGAAATTATGGGGTTTTTTTTTTCCTTTTTTGGTGTGAGAATTTTTTTCTCCACATGAGCCCTTTGTGTATTAAAGTAGGTCTTCCAGAGAGCTTTGCAAGTATTGCACTGTATGCGTGTCTTGGTACATGGAGGGGAGGATTGTTTGGTTTCTCTTATTTTGTTTTCCTGTTTTCAGGAAGTTCACCAGCTGATTCCTAGGTCATACTTGGGTTTGGTTCCATTTGTGACTCAGCCCTTTGGGCCTGTGTTGTGGATGTTGGAGACCAGCGCTTTCAATAGGCTCCCTATGCAGTGGTGATCATTGTTGTCCTAATTGTTCTCTCTGGAAAATGTCGGTATTGAAGAGACAGCGTAGAGACAGTGGTGATGTTTGTAACATTTACAGGCCGGTGAGAGCCTGCATACAGAGATGGTATCTGGAGAGGGGGTTGTGGTTTAATGCCTGCATCTTGTTATGCAAATATTTAGGTTATTTCTGGTGCAGGGTATAAGAATGTCCTACAAAATGAAGGCTTGGGGAATATTTAGAAGATCCTTTAAAAAGAAAAATACTTCAAAGGACTGACGTCAGTTATCATCTGTTCATCGTATTTGAATCTCTTACATTGTGAACTGTGGATTATCTTTAGAGCACTGGATTAGCCCATGCTTATTGGTTTGTTGGTGGGGTTGTTTTATATGCTGTGGGTTGTTGTGGATGTCTGGTGAGTATCCCCTCTTCACACTGCTCCCTGAACTACTCATTTTGGAGCTGATAACCCTAAGTCTATACCCATTAGGGAATTTTGTGTGCTCTTCAGAACTAAAACAGGATCAGTGCTGGACTGTTTCTGGATCAGACATGCAAGAAGTAAGCACATCAATATGTTGAGTGTCATCAGAACCTCCTTAATAGGAACTGAAACTCTGTAGGATGAATAAATTGCAATACAACTTGGATATAGCTCACATCCACATTGTGGGTGAAATGGGACTGCTGTTGGCATCTGCCACTGTCCATTCTCTTTGGTGAGCGATGGGTGAAGAGTGCAGGGCTTCAGAAGCAGTAGGCTGGTTGTTTTCTGCCTTTTAGAGACGTTCTTTTGATGTTGCCAATTCAAAAGGCAACAATTCTTATTTCTGGTTTAAAAAAAAAAGTCATACGGCCTAGTTTTGAATCCAATATACTTGCTCTTGATCTCTTTCTATGTATCCTGTCACTTTTATTTTAGGTTTCTGCAAATACTTTAGTTTTATCCAGCTCAAGGATGGCAAGTCTGTGATGTGAGTGCCAGAAATGACAACTCGTTTTCCTTCTTTTTGTATTTGAAACTTTTTGCAGAATCAGAGCAGCTAAAGTGTAGCTTTGTAATTCACTAGCGTTTCAGTATTCATTCTTTGTCCGTATTTACCGTGGTTAATGTTAAAGGTCAGGCATTGTCATTCAGCACAACACAGTTTTTACGTCTTCATGCCACACTCAGAAGTGTTAGGCAATTTGATATACTGAATTGAAAAAGAATATGTTAGTCAGTCTGATTTAGCAGAAATTTATATTCCTGGATGGTTTTGCTTTGCATATTGCAGCTTACTCTCACTGCCTTTCTCATTTAGGAAACTGGGCACCCAAGATCTCTGAATCTCTAGACTGTAGTTTTGCTGTATACCACTTGAAAAATTATGGTCTAGAGCTTTGTGTCTCCTTATATTGGTTTTATATGTTGAAGACTATATCTTGCATTGTAATCAACAGATAGAAATTCAGCCCATGGTAATAAGAATACTGTAACAGGGTAGGAATTTCAACTCTTGAACTCCAGACTAGAAAGCAAGCCAAAACTTAACTCATGTTCTCACGCAGGTGATTCCTCCTCTTTGTTTCTTGATTAATCATTATCTTTGTTTTGTTTATGTAGATTGTAAGTTCTTGTGGCAAGGGTTGTCTTTCGTGCGTGTGTGTGCGTGCGCGTGTGTGTACCCAGGACAATGAGGTCTGGAGCCCCAGTCTGTGGAAGCTGTAATAAGCAATCACCTTGTTATTGTTTTCCTGGATATCATAATAAAGAGTATCGAATTAAAACTGTGCTTGAATAGTCTGTTACAAAAATGGAGGCATTTAAATTGCTTCTGGCCTTGCTTACAGTCTAGCAGCATCAGGGAGATACTGCTCAAAGGCAAATACAGTGTTTTGTTTGGGGATATTCACTTGAACCAGCGAACACAGAGACAGGAAATCTGCTTAGGCTGAAGAGGAATGGCTTGTAACTCAGGCTGGAGCTGGAACTTGCACAAAATTATCAGGAGTTCTGGACTGAGTTTCTCACCTTTTGTCAGCTTGAGAAACTGCATTGGCCCTCCCTCTTGAGAAGGTGAGGCTTGTTTACTGTAATGTTTGTGCAGCATTTTGTATCCTTTGAGTAGCACTTTCCAGCTTGAGAGAGTAACCATGAACTTGGAGAACACCAAGAGCTGTGCTGGGCAGTGTCTGCTGAGGCCTGGGAACTTGCTGTTCCAGTGTCTCCACTGTCTTCAGCTGAACAGCTTTTAAAGCCTTTGTAGACTTCGGGTTCCCTGATACAGAAGAGCAAAATTTCATCCAGTCTGAATCGGAACCTTCACACTGCTCTGTTAGTGATCTAGGCAATGTGATGGGATCTGAGAACTGTACCCAGCTTAGAGAAAGCTGGACTGTTTTTAGCAAACTTTTACAGTGAATGTTACTTTCCATTAGGTTTCCTTTGATTTGTTGTAGAGAGGAGGTCTACAGATCCCATGAGCTCTGTATTCAGTTCAAGGTACAGTGCTTTTGAAGAACTGTTGAACTACATAAATCATTCTTAAAAACCTGCATTTGTAACTTTTAAACCCTCAGACTAATCGAAAGACAATGTTGTGAAGATTAGTCTTTCATGAAGACACATCTTGTTCTTGACTTCATTGTTAGACATCATAGCCTAAACTGTGGCTTAAAAAGAAATTGTGTTAGAAAATCAATGGAAGACATAATTTCAAGAACCAGAGCTACCTTGCCACTGTTTATACCTGTCAGGTGACAGGAAATCCACTGTAGGTAGTGAGGACAGGTAGATGTTGATGGGTACATGGCATCTAAGATGATTATAACAACTCCTACCTTATCTTTCCCCCACTGCACCTCTCAATATCATCATCTCTCTCTGATGCCTGCTTCGGAGTGATCCAGCAAGTACAGATGGGAAGTGGAGCAGATGCAGTCTTAGGAGTCAAATCATGTGATGAGTTTGGGATGTGGACAAAATGGCCACTAGAGGCCACCAAAGTCTGACAGCTGCGTTTGACTCTGGGTGACTGGTAGCCAGCAAGAATATCTCCAAAGGTCCACTTCTTTCTGCACTTTCATCAACAATTACTTCTTGTCTTTTAAGAAGCATTTCTGCTGTAACTCAGGAAACAGAGCATTGAATTAAATTAGACCAATCTCCTTGTAGTTTTGACACAGTAATAAAACCCATGTTTCACTCTGCAGGGCTTGGAAGGTGTCCTTATTTGGCGAGAATCTGCTTCCTCTCTTCTGGTTGAGAGAACAGGATGTAGACGACCAGTATTAAAGCTTTTATCTTAGCGCAAAAGTGCAACACCTTCGATCAAAAGCAGCATTGAGAGTGCAAAGTAAGCCTCAGATTGCATCTGCTGTCTGAGATCAGTTTTGTAGGCAAGTACACTGCTGTGGCAGATGCTGCTTTCTTTGCTTAATCTTTCGGGTGGGAGAAAATACAGAAAACCCGCTCTCTCCATTTCCACCAATTTTTAGTGCTTCCAGAATGAAGTTATTTGTTAGAAAGGCTTATGAAATTGTTTCCTGCACTGAAATTTCAGCTTTTATCTGCCAGTGGGAGACCCTTGTTTGGTGGTAGTGTTGCTTAAGGACATCTCCCTTTAGATGCTGCAGGAGTTGTATGAAAACTTAGCCTGCAGTAGTTAAAACAACTTCTCAAAAAATGCAAGTTGCAACCTACAGATTCTTTTTACAATAATAAGGAAGTGTTTTCTTCTTTTAGCACATTCCCCCTTTTATATAGAAAAAAAGTGTTTTGGTGTGACATTGGAAAACAGTGTAGTCCACTAATTTTTGTAGTTGTCTTTAGGGTAATTTTACCCTAGTCTGCCTAGAAAAAACCCATCCTGCATTGGCTCTAGCTGCTCTGGGTCCTGGTAGGGTTGCTTTTGCTGCCGGAAAGCAGTGCAGGGAAATCTGTCTCTGGAAAAATAATAAGAAATATGGCTCTCCTTCAGGAATGTTCTGGGACTTTGGTGGAGTCAGGGCAAAATTTTCCTGAACATCTGGATTTGGGTAGTCCTGGTAAGAGATGGCAAACTATCTGAATCATGTTATGAACTGTGAACGTGCTTTGTTTTGTAGTTGATTAAACTGATGGTGACGGGTTGAGTGTCTGACTGGCCTAATCATTGGCTTGGCATTGCCACGCTGCCCTCTGAGACAGATGGTGTGTGGAGCATCAATTCATGTGGCTCCACATCCATGGAAATGCAGCTGAAAACAGGTCCAAAGACTTGCAATGCCTATGCTAAAAGGATACAATGTCAAGCACTCTCCTGCTCTGGCTATAGCTTTGGAGATGAATGGCTGCACTGAGACCTGCAGGAATGCAGCAGGAGCCAAGAGCCGAGATGCACTGGAAGGAGATGATTCCCTCAGGACTTGAGTAAATACCCCCAGTTCCCCACTACCAAGCCTGCTCTGCTTCAAGAGCTTCAGACATCTGAAATGGAAACCTTTTAATTTATAGTGATAAACACAGCTCTGCAGCATGGGGGACATTAGGAGCCTCTGAGTAGAGAATAGAGTATGCCCCACCCTGGAGAGAATGATGTAAATCATTCTAATTCTTGGCACTGGTTATTTAAGTTTTGTTCATAGCATGCCATAAAAAAACATTCAGATGTTGTAAACTGTATGTGTTGTCAAGAAAACTCTCAGAAGCTTTCTGGAGGAAAAATTTTTAGAAGGTGGAGGAAATGGTATATTTTCTAGAGGTAACATGAATAGTGCCATAGTTCTCTTGATACTCTGCTTCGGCTCTCTCACTCTCCTCTCTTCCCCTTCTCTGCCCCACAAGTCAGTGAAGTCGTGAGAATGAGCTGCAGTGAAGGCCACAGAAACTATGATTAACCCTGGAGGTTCCTCTTACAGGGAAGCCTGGCAGACTTGTCGTCTCCACAGCTGTAAGGCTTCTCTGTAAAGAGCTGCTATCCTGGACAAACCCAGAAGCCCACATGCTCCAGTGTCTGGCACTCACGGCCCTTTAGGGAAGGGATGCAAAACTGTGAGAAGTGTCCTGTCTCATCTCCCTAGTTTCTGGCAGTTATCACTTCACAGGCTTCTGAAGCATCTGGTGCATCAAAACTGTGGGTTTTTATTTTTCTTTTATTTTTTTATAGCCAGCAATAGAAGTATTCTACATGCATTTGTATAATCCCTCTTGAACCCATTTAAATACTTGGCATCCACAACACTCAATAAGTTACACAATTTAACTATGCCTTGTTTGGAAAAAATATTTCCTGTGGCTTGTGCTTTAAACCTGATGATTTCCTTGTGTGAGTCTCAAGTAGTGAATAATCATTCCCTCTTCATCTCTCTCATATTATGCTTGTTTTTATAGACTTCTCTTTTTCAAGCCTGAGGGTTCCCTGTCTATTTAGTATTTTCTTGTGCAGAACTTGTTCTGTACATGTGATTATCTGTGTTATCTTTGATGTACCTTTTCTAGTTCACCTAAATGCCTAATTTTTGACCTTATATGTTAAGTTTATTGGGAAGTTCATTCACTTCTAGATTTGAATTTTTTCTGTCTTGAACCACTTTTTTCTGATACACATTTCACATCATAGAATCATAGAATGGTTTGGGCTGGAAGGGACCTTAAAGATCCAATCCCCATGCTGTGGGGAGAGACATCTGCTATACCAGATTGCTCAGAGCTCCATCCAGCCTGCTCTTGAACACCTCCAGAGATGGGGCTTCCACAACTTGTCTGGGCAACCTGTTCCAGTGCCTCACCACCCTCACAGTAAAAAATTTCTTTCTAATAATTTCTTTCTAAACTTACTGTCTTTCAGTTTGAATCCATTTCCCCTTGTCCTGTCACTACATGCTCTTGTAAAAAGTCCTTCTCCATCTTTCCTATAGGCTCCCTTCAGGTACTGCAAGGCCCCAGTTAGGTCACCCCTAAGCTGTCTGTTTTCCAGGCTGAACAATCTCAATTTGCTCAGCCTTTCCTCNGCTATACCAGATTGCTCAGAGCTCCATCCAGCCTGCTCTTGAACACCTCCAGAGATGGGGCTTCCACAACTTCTCTGGGCAACCTGTTCCAGTGCCTCACCACCCTCACAGTAAAAAATTTCTTTCTAATAATTTCTTTCTAAACTTACTGTCTTTCAGTTTGAATCCATTTCCCCTTGTCCTGTCACTACATGCTCTTGTAAAAAGTCCTTCTCCATCTTTCCTATAGGCTCCCTTCAGGTACTGCAAGGCCCCAGTTAGGTCACCCCTAAGCTGTCTGTTTTCCAGGCTGAACAATCTCAATTTGCTCAGCCTTTCCTCGTTAGAGATTCCCTGTAATCGTCTTGGTGGCCCTCCTCTAGACTCACTGCAACAGGTTGATATCCTATCTGTGATGAGGACCTCAGAGCTGGATGTGGCACTGCAGGGGGGGGTCTCACCAGAGCAGAGCAGAGGGGCAGAATCCCTTGCCTCGCCCTGCTGGCCACACGGCTTTGGATGCAGCCCAGGACATTTTTGGCTTTCTGGGCTGCAAGTGCACATTGCTGGGTCACATCCAGCCTCCCATCCACCAGCGCCTCCAGTCCTTCTCAGCAGGACTGCTCTTGATCTCTAACGAGACCGGCTGTTGCCCAGACCCAGGTGCAGCACTTTGCACTTGGTCTTGTTAAACTTCATGAGACTCCCATGGGCTCACTTCTCGAGGTTGTCCAGGCCCCTCTGGATGGTATCCAACCTTAGCTGCAGGTGTTTACATGCCAGTCGAGTTGCATAACAATATTCCTAGAATGCTGGGATATTAATTGATTAGTGATACAATAGTTTCTCGCAAGGAAAATAAACAGTAACTTGCCAACACAGAAGTGAAAGACTTAATGTTAAATGCAGCCTGGTCTTCCTTGGCCTTGCTCAGTCTCTACTGGTCTGTTGGTTTTGTTTGTAGTGTAGTGCCCGCGCAGTGGTCGTTCTCTGTTGTTCTTGTTGATGCCATCAAAACATTTTTCAGATGATTCGGGAAAATACTCTTTGACAGTACCATTTATATGCAAGCAGAACTGGCTTTAATACCTTAGTTCCGCAATACTTCAATATCACTGGACATTTCAAAAGTCTGTGAATGTGATTCTCAGAGGTCTTGAAAGAAGGCAGCATAACCAATTAATCCCTTTTGGCAGGAGCACTGCTGGCCCACCCTCATTGCTGGGAGTAGCTTGGATTTCTTTGGAGATCAGCTAGTTCTTAAAGGGTTATAACTAATTTATGATACATAATTTTTAGAAACAAAAATCTTCAAGACAGAGCTACCTTATTATGCTGGTTTGTTTTGTCCTTTTCCCATTTTACTAGTCACTCATCTTTGTCCATGGCAATTTCATAAAATGCAAAGTTGTTTTCTTCTAGTGAGGAATTATCTTTCGGAGTCCCAAGGAATACAATTTGATCATGCCAACATCAGCTGGCTAATACTTCCAAGAGCAGATTTAGATCTGAGGGCAAAGATCTCAGTCTTTTTATGAGCCTTGGAATAGTGATTTTAAACTAACTACCTGCTTCTCTTTAAATAGTGGCTCATATTTAGCTCACATAGATACTAGGACACTGACTTAAGGATCTGTGACCTACAAATATATTTTATCTGCTGTGCCTTGCAGTAGCTGCTCGATAGGAAAATGGCCTTGGGTTCTGTATGGCCAGATTCATGGGGAAGGTTGTCAAAAATCACCAATAATTTCAAAAGCAGATTTTCCTACTCAAGACATACCGTGATGAAAACAAGATGTGGTGCTGTAGTGCTTTGGATTTTCCATATTCTCAAGTGGGAGTCCTTTGACCTGGATATCTGAATGACACTGTGAGTTAAAATAGCACGTCTGCTCTAGAATAGCTAGTGGCTTCAGGACTTGCATCTAAATGTGATAAAAGATGATCTGTGTGTCAGACAGGGCAAACTGGAGAAGAAGTATGTTCTAATCATACAGCAGGAGAACTGGAGCTGATGGTCCAAAGGCTTTTGTGACACCACAGGGTATGAATTACAGTTCAACCACTGGATGTGTGCATTGGGAATGTAGCCTTAATGTGTTGTCAAAATTCATCTGAGCCTAGAAGATGTGTTGGGTTTTTTTGGTTGTGTTTTTTTTAAAAAAGGTGAACTAAAAGAAGAACTGAAGAAGGCTGGGATTTGAGAGGCGTTCTAATAACCAAGACCTAGAGACTCTGTGGTGCCAGTGTTCACATGAACTTGCAAGTGCCTACAACAAAAAGAAGAACTTTGTTCTGGAAGTCACATGCCTTCGAGGGAGCTGCTAGCTCCAACACTCAGGCTCTGAGGTACAGTATAGACATTTATTCTGCTCCAAAAATGTCCCCAGAGGACTAAGAACTTTTTCAAGGGTTTTTCCCCCCACTCTGGCACACGGTCCCTTTTCCGTGCCTGCGCTGTGAGCAGCACTTGTATCTGGGCCTGTAATTTGGAGCGGCTTGGGACTTCCAAGTTCTCCAGTGCCCCTACAGTTCTTGGCAGCAGCAGAGTTGCTAAGTGGCCAGAACTTTTGATCTCCATTCAGCCTGCAAATGAACATTTCATCCAACACCTCTGTACCTGTGCTCCCCAGAACAATCAGACTCTTGATTGCCTCCTCCATCTCTCCCTCCCTTCCTCCCTCCCTCCCAAACCGGAGCACAGCGGAGCAGCTCCACAATGGATGACTATACTTCCAGCAGTGTCTGGAGGACTATAAATAGCCTTAAATAGATGCGCGCAAGGATCCAGCGTATTGTCTGAATGATCTAAAATTAGATTGCTCTAATGTTTGTGCATCAGTCTTCCTATGCTGCAGGAAAATGAATTTCTTTCCAAAGTATTTAAGCTTGAATTATGGTTCCTTAAGGATGGGGGAGGGTGGGGAGGCCTGCTTGAGGGGAAACTCCTGTAGAGATGGGTCCAGTTTTCTTGTAAGAAAGAGGCCAGCCACAGTCACTATGGAGGGAAAAATAGCAGCTGCAAGTTCCTGGAAAGCACAGACATATGCAGATGCAGTGTGTTCCCAAAATATCACCTTTATGCTCTCTTTATTTTTCGCTTTCAAGGACATTCACACCTTGAACGCAACAAACATTTTGAAAGAGAAGTGGAGTGGAAAAGTCCCAGAGAGCACATTTCCCTTTTTTGCCTGGGATTAAATGACATTGTATGTCCCATGTTCAAGGTATTTTAATTCTTGGTCTCCAGCCATTCTTTTCAACACATAGCAGTAGCTATGTATTTTAGATAAATTTGAATGTTTCCTGATATCGGCTGGAAATACCTGAGTTAGCTGTTACTCCTGTGAATAAGCATATTTGCTCATACTATATCATGGAATAATGCTTTCTTATTCAAATATCTTGCTATTGAGTTAAGAGAACACAAATTTCAACAATTTTAGTCTTCTATTCCCATCTTCACTCTCCAGTGTTTTTGGGGCAGAATTTATTGCACCATGATATTTCATCTAAACATTCTAATATACTTGGCTTTTTAAATAAATTGTGATTTGTTAGCAATGAAAGCATAGAAAATAATTCATCGTTCTCTTGATTAAATTGCAGCATGACTGAAAGTAGTACTGGGGGTTTTGGGGTTTTTTTTCTATGGGGACCTGTTTATGCAAGCTTATTGTGCTAAGCTGCGTAAGAAAGGTCCACTGCATTGAGACAAAATGAGAGGCATCCTCTGTTGTGCTATCAAGCTGGAAACCAGGGCAAGGGAGGGGGCTCTGAGGCATTAGGGTGCCTTGGTACAGCTCTGTTGAACAGCATTAGTAACACATCTCTTGTTTACTTACATGCAGTAAGGGACTCTCTCATTACACTGTATGTTGGACTCATAAATGCTATTCAGGTGTGAATTAACAGGTAAATTGATTAGGTCTGTGATTAGGTCCGAATGCTCACAGAAAGTCTTATATAGGATTCTGCACACCCTGAGAAGATATTTAAGGGTGTGAGTTAATCCTCTGAAGGGATCCAGTAGTTTCACGTCTTCAATTTTCAAGCTACTCTGTGGGTTTAACTATTGGTTATCTAGAGGGCAACAGTTCAATCAGTGTTTGCATATGAAAAACTCGATTCCTTACAGCCTCTTTTGTAAGGAGCTGTAGATTTCTCCATATCAGATCCCAGTTTTCTTTGCTGTTTTTATCAGCCTTCTGAGGGAGATGGTTTTTTTAGCCTTTTAACACAGATACAAGGTGAAATTGTCTGCTCAGAGTGAACTCTGTGCAAGGTGTATTATTGTACTCATACTTTTGCATGCGTGAACACGCATGTGACTGTACATTGAGATGCAAATCCAGGCAAATGATCCTTTCTTCCCTGAATTTCCAGGCGAAGATCTGCAGTGGCGTTAAATTAGCAATAGTGAGTTTTTACCACACGAGGGAGTGATGCTTATCTGCACTGGGAACGCTGCAGTCCCTAGCAAGGCTTAGCACCTACTTACAAGATTAAAAGTCTGTATTTTCCCTTCTTAGCACTGTTCTTTTGGTTTTCCTATGTCTCTTGGTAAAGTGCGTGATAAAAAGAATGTAAGTAGAAAGGATAAAGCAGAACACAGTTGATTATAAACCTCCAGCTACATCAACTTTCGCCTGAAAATGGCAGAGTGGTTTTGAGCAGAGTGAATCCACCGAATCCCGGGTACATAATGCTGAGCCTACAGCTTGCCTGAGACTGCGCTTCTGCCAGACGATTTCTCTAGCAGAACTGAAAACTGCAGCCACATCTCCTGATTCTCCAGAGCTACGTTTTCCTCTCTGACTCCATTCTGCTCCCTTGGAGGCAGCAATTGGAAATATAATTTTATTTCATTTTATTTCATAATTTACCTGACAGCAAATGAGTACAGGAAGAAAATTGCTGGTTTTTGCTCCTGCAGGCTGCTGGTGCATTTTTTCCTTCTTTTTTTTTTTTGGGGGGGGGGGGGGGGGGGGGGATTCCCTCTTCCCTGGCCCCACCAAAATATTCCAGTTAATCTATTTAAGAGTTTGTCCTGGATATCAACCACTCTATTAGGTGATTCCTGAGCTGGGATACAAGCACTTGCAGAGGGGAAGCCAAAATGGCTAAGAAGGAGGTCTGGCTACCTCCACCAGCTACAGGCTAATGAATGTTACATCTGGTTATGCAATAGCAGTCATAAAACAAGGCAAAAAGGGAGCAGCAGATTGGAAGTGGCTGGTTGTTCTGGGGGACTGTTGGAGACAAACAGCTTGAAAGTGAAAATGTGAGAGCGGTGTGGAAAGGAGGGGTGAGGAGCAAGGAGGGTTGAGAGATGGTCAAGGAAGTGCTATGGATGAGAAGTCTTCTGCAGTTCAGCTTGAGGTGCTGGGTGAGAACCTGATAGGGAGGGCTGGTGTCCTGGTCTCCAGCAGGCAAGGGAGTGGATCTCTGGAGGAGAAGAGTTCTAAGGGCTAAGGCTGTAAGTCAGCCTGAGACTTACAGGCTTGAAGCATCCTCAGGTCACTGCTAAGAGTTCTCAGATTTGTAGGTATTTGTGGGCTGCTGTGTGTATCCACACTTTGGATACAGATCTGGGTTGGAAGACTGTCTGCTGCCTCCTTATCTAGCCACTTAATTTAAAAAAATTCTCAATGATCTGTCATTAGTTAGTGACATGGCTTAACAGAAAACTCTTACCGTCAATATGCACTCACCCCAGCTCCACCTGCAGTCCGTGTGAGCTTTCTTGATTTACTGAAAAGTATAAGGCTAAAATAAAGTTTGAAGGTGGTGTTATAACTGGAAGACACTGCCATTCTGCTGTTTTATTTTTCCTTCTATGCCATTTTGTATTTTGTTTCCATGCAATAGATCTTCCTTTTCACGGAAAACTAGGGCGCTGGTCTGTAGAGCAGAGACATCACACTCTTAATGGCAGGCTTGTCGCTTCATGGGTTCTCTTCTCTGGCAAAAATGAGAAACGACATGCAGTAGCATATATGCAGCAGCCCCTGCTAGCCTGGTGCAGCCTTCAGACACCCAGCAGTGCCCTTTTCTTCTGGGGGATTTTTTGGCTTTTTTTGGAGGGGGCAAAAGGAAGCGCCATGGTCAGCTTGGTCTGAGGGGGGTATTTTCTGGGTTCTTAAAAGTCCATCTAGTAGTGCTCCACACTCTTACCAAGCTTTCACAGGGGTTGTCAAGCAAAACCATGGGGGTCTGTTAGTTTAAAACCCATTTTTCAGACAGTATCAACATACCCAAATTTGTTTTTTCTGAGCTTATGTTATGTTAAGGCAGTTCTTTTCCTGCTATGAGATGAACGCAACTGAACTTTTACATTGTGTCCATGCCTAGAATATGAAATGATGAGGAACAAATGTACCTCTGGCAATGTTCTCGGGGTAAATAAGGCTGTAGATGGTCGATTAGGCTGGGGGATTCAGTAGAAGTATTTGCATATGGAAGAATTGGCGGTTGTTAAAGGGTTTTATTACAGGGTTTGATCTAAGCTATAATGAGAGTCTGAGCCTGGAAACAGAAAATCATCCTTCCCACCAACAAAACTCTATGCATTTTTGACAGCCAACATGACCAAAAATGCTGGAACTTCCCAATGGGTGTATCCCAAAGAAGAATGTTTGTAATACAACCAGAAATGTGCTTTAGAGTCAGAAAGACTGGGTAGTTTTGATCTGCTTTTCTTTATGTAGAACAACTTGGCCTTAGTCAGAAAACGCTTTGTATAAAAGCTAGTTTTTTATCTATTTCTAGCTGTTTGGATGATTAATTGTTTTTCTCTGTCTCGTTTCTCAAGGATGCTTGGATACTTGAGAGATAGACGTTTAATTCATCAACAGATACATAGAAACATTTAGGCTGGGAAAGGCTTGGAAGATTGTGTCCAACCATTAACGAAACAAAGCCAAGGCCACCACTAAACCCTGCCTCTAAGTGCCTCATCTATACCCCCAGGGATGGTGCCTCAACCACTTCTCTGGGCAGCCTGTTCCACTGCTTGACAACCCTCCAAGTGAAGAAATTTTTCACGCTATCCCATCTAAACCTCCCTTGGCACAACTTTGAGGCATGCTTAGTTCAGTTGCCATTCTCCCTTCTACAATTTGTTTGCAGCAAACTAAATTATCACGGTAGTTCGTGTGCCTCAAAGACCTTTCTGAAAACATAGATTCCCTGCAGCACCACTGGACCGGGGGAACTGTGTCCTCGGGCTCTTTGGTATTGTTGCAGGTGCAGTGGTGTGGCTTTCATCCTTGCAGCAAAGGCAGTGGTGAGGAGAAAAAGAGAAGAGGGGCACATCTCCTGTTACAGTCATCTTGGCTGTATGAATATGCTAGTTTTAAGAAAGCTAGAGGCAAGCTAGATCTTTCCTGTTTGGTTTTTTTTTTTTCTTCTCTATAATATACCAGTTTTGATTCACAAACACACTGCTAGAACGTTCCTGACAGCATCACTTGGAGAACATGGAAAGGAGTAATGCTTAGAAATGTTTTAGCAAATCAAGAAATGTTATGTAGGGGAAATACTTTCTAGTGGAATAATCAGGAAGACAGCCAGAAGAAATTAGTGCTGCGATACAAGTACTGGTGACCAGAAGTTTGAATTTAGTGTGGAGGACAAAACATTTCAGGTTTGAAGTTTTGATCCTCCCGGAAAGCAAACACATAAGAAAAAAAATCATACAAACAAAAACCCAACCAAACAAAAATACACCAACGAAACCAAACCAACCAACATTTAAAAAAACAAAACAGAAAAACCCCACACTCCAAAACAAAAAAAAAGTGGCTGATAGGCAAGAGAGTTAGTTTCAGTACTCAAAGGACATCCTGGTTCACTTCTGGGGATGCTGAAGAAGCATTAGCATGATGAGAGCAGTGCTTCCATGGGGGAAGGAGGGGTCTTTCAAGTTTGGCTTTGCCACCGTCATGAATTTAAGTGCTTCTGTTGTGCTTGGACATCCTGTTTCCTCTTGCTTTACAGCGATGACACAATGAAGGAATAAAGCCATTTTTCAAAGCATTTCTCAGGCTCCTAAAAAGTAGCTGTGAAGTGCACAACCTTATTCCTGTTTGTAGTGAAAGATTTCCGGTATCATGTGATCAGTCGTTACTAACGAAAGATCACAAAAGTAAAGACAATAACAGACCAATATTCACCAAAAGGCTTAGCAAAACAAAATCATTACATCTATAATTACTCTTTTAGTTCTGGAGCTGCTCTGGGAGTTTTAGTATCGGGAGGGTTATTTCACCGATGACTGAATCACAGCACTTCTGCTTGAAAGAGCAGTATCAGTTTGACAACTCAGAGCTTTATTGCTCAACAGCTTTGAGCAGGAAGAGGAGCCGATAGTCATCTCGGAGGAGTTTGAGGACAGCTTCCAAAGCTGGAGCCTGGCCAGGAGTCTGGGCTAGGCTCTCTTGCTGAGAAGCCTGTGCCAAAGTCTTTCCCTTCACCCACAGTCATCCAGCACTTCACATTTTGGTCTTGTTCTGTAAATTCTGTCTGTTTTTTAAAAAACACTCTTCTTGAAAACCTTATTTTAAAATACCAGTGATCTAAAAATAGGACTTGTAATGCAAAAGCAGGGAATATTTTCCTCAGCCACTAGGTGCTTCTGGATATGCTCATTTTAGACATGTTGTTCGAGTGTCAGCTGGATGCTTTAATGCTGTGACTATCCTATCTCATCTCCAGTTGCTGTTCAAAAACAGACTGAACAGAGTTGTTCTCTGTTGCTCTCTAGTCCTAGGAAAGCAAAAGCTTATAGAAATTGTTTGAATGTTGGACAGTTTCGCTTGTTTTCTTCTTGTTCTAATCTTCCATGTTCCCACTTTGTACATTTACACCAATAGAAGAGCCATCATTAAACTTTATAATGCCCCTATTGGCTTGGAGATTACACCTCTTCTGTCACTGAGGAACCTATAGTACCTCAAAATACAGCTAGCCCAGAGCAGACCTGAGAACTTAACAAAGACCTAAATTTTATCACTGCATCAAACTTACTTCTTTCCCTTGGTTTTCCTTTCACTTTTCTTCGTTTCCCTACTGGGTCCCAGTTTGGGTCCCAATAACAGATCCTAGATTTGATGGGTTGTATAACCTGGGATTCCAAGTAAATTGGCATAGCTCTACTGCTTCAGATTGTGTTTTGTATTTTGTTGTTTTGGGGTTTTTTTGTTTCCCAGTTTCCTAAGGTTCCTCAGGTCTTTAGTGCTTTAAATGCTGAAGAGTTTATTCTGTACAGGGTAGAAAAGCTCCAAAAATGTAGCAGCTAAGAAAAGGTCTTCAAATTCCTATACCTGTCCTTATGTTGCTGTATTCTTTCTGGGAACCAAATCAGGCTTTTTAAACCTCCACCTCTCTGCTGCATCCTTCATCTCTGCAGAGACACCCTACTTAAGTAACTTTCCACTTATAGCAAAACAGCCCAGATTCCTGTGCAGTGCATCAGCCTCACTGAAGGTGATGTTAATACAATAGTGTTACAACGGTAAAGCATTATTCTCCATCTCTCTCTCTTTTCAGAATCCTTTTAGTTTGTGTTGATAGTGTACTTATGTTCCAGATTATGTTAAGAACATTCATAAAAGTGGGCTTATATGACCTTTCAAAGTCTAGTAAACTGAGAAAAAAAAATTCACTTTTATTACAGCAAGGAAACTCCATGTTAAGGCGGGGTTTCAATTTTGGTAGTGAGAAAGATGAGTGCTTTGCGTCTGTTGAGTACCTAATTGACAGCAAGGTGATGGAAAGGCAGCTTTCCTCTGCACTGTAACTCACTCAAAGAATGACCTAGGGATAAAACTATTTAACTCCAGGTTTTTACACCTGGCAAAGCAGTGCTTGGTGTCAGTGATGCGTGTTGCTCCCAGCTGCAGACGGGTGCTCTCTGATGCAGAACGATGATACGTTATGTCTTAAAGATGCAGGAAACAGAACTCACAGGCCACAGATTTCTGAAACTCATGCAGGAAACAGAACTCACAGGCCACAGATTTCTGAAACTCACAGAGGACTTTTGAATGCCTTGACTTTTGTCACTCTTCTTGATGCCAGCTGCTTTTCAGATGCCTGTTCGTTGCACTCGCCACCAGGCCATCTTCTTAAATGTTCCTTCTAGAATTTCAGCTTGGCTTCACAGAAAAATACACTCAAAAACATTAATGATTTTTTGAAATGTCTGAATCTTTGAAAAGCATTTGGAGCTTATTAGCTGAAAAACATTACAAGCAACTGTGAAAGTATTAGGAAAAAATATTGTGTAACACACAGAGCATTTGGCTAGGACAGGCTCTGGGTGTGCCACTCACTTGGTATATGCTGTCAACCACTTTCCTTTGTTGCCTACTGTACAAAAGAATTTTTTTCCACCTTCGAAGTATATGAATGGTATTTGAGACCAATAACAGGATCACCCAAACGAATTTAGAGACCTTGGACTTGCATATTCTTGTCCACAGTCCAGGGATGGTTAAACGGCACGTGCACTACTAGTGGATCAGGTTGTCTTTATTGTGCTGAAGATGAAGGTGTCAGATTTGTTGCACATGGATAGATCCATTTAGTGATATGATTCTCTTACATGTATGCAGCTCTACCCCCAGAAAAACAACTTGCCCTAACAGGAAAGCTCTGTCCCTTGTGCTTTTTCTGTGCCATGGTGAGGTTTTCTTGGCCATATACTATGAAGTCACGTAGTAGTTACGATATCTGGCAGCTATATTGCGAATAATGGGGGCTTTCCAAATCAGTACCCAGGCTCTATAATTCAAGCCCTTGCCTTAAGATGACACCACTTAGCTGAAGAGGCCCCATGGCCATGTGAGGACTGATTTTCACAGCAGGAATCCTTATCTGAGGTTACTGAGAAGAGCCCTAGGTCTTTAGAGTCTTTTGCCATGCTCCTTTTGCAAAATGGAATTTTTTGAGTTGTATCTTATATATATATATTTATATAATTTCAAATTTTATATATATTTTTATATATAAATGTAAAAACCAGTCACATAGTAAAGAAAAAGCAAAATGAAACATTAAAATATAGGACAAAAGCCTATGAAAGGACTCTGCACGCAGTGCAAATATGTGTGTATAGATGTATATACACATGCATACACAACTTTCTAGATGCTTTCTGGTTACAGCCCAGTCACACCTGCGATGTGTCCAGGGTGTTTAAGTGATTGGTCTCCCTATGGTGCTTTTTGCATCATATGTAAATAATACTGTTTGAAATCAATAGCTGCTATGGATCAGGAAAGAATTTGTTCAGAATGGCACAGAGAATTTCTTGGGAATCTGTCTCACTTAATTGTTTGTGAAGCAGGGTTTTTTTGTTTCTTTTTGAAAACCACCTGTCAGCATAAGAGCAGCATCTGTGATTGTTTTATGTCAGTGTTTGTGTACAATAGACTTACTGTCTTCTAGTAGAAGTTTTCTCATAAACAACAATTACATATATCTATATTTATATAAAATACATTTCAATTTTGTTTTCCTTTAAACAAAATATTCTGTCTTTCATGAGGTTAGGGATTGTTTTTGCCAAGAGACTGGTTTTTGCCACTTGTAAAAGTCATTACCCTACTGGCTTCGGTCAAGATGGCCAAGTGCAACATACGGAATTGCTGTACTGTGGAAATGTGTTTATTTTTCCAAGAGGTGATTGTGGCTCCCAAAATAGCTTCTGTATGACTGTGTAGTAAATTTTAGATTTGCCAGTCTTGGCACTGTCCTTTCAAACAATTTATTTCCTCCTCCATATTACTTCAATGGTATCTTTAATGAGTATATGTCTCAAGCAGTCACAAGGGCAATTTCAGACCATCTCATTTCCTGGTAAACATGCAGCCTTCAGTGAAATAAGCTCTTCTGCATTTTTAAGTTGTGTGCAAACTTTCACTTGCATTTATTAGCACTTCCTCAGATCAGCCAGTGGATATCATAGCAGAAAGTAAAAAAAAGAAGACTTTTATTTTATTTGATT
This sequence comes from Oreocharis arfaki, assembly GCA_013398015.1. Lineage (NCBI taxonomy): Eukaryota > Metazoa > Chordata > Aves > Passeriformes > Paramythiidae > Oreocharis > Oreocharis arfaki. The sequence goes on from VZRR01009253.1 coordinate 386,916, forward strand.
CTTGGGTGAGAAGAGTAAGAGGAAATAAAAGCATAATGTTTATTTTTACTTCCCTTTTAGTATTAATATTGCTAAAGTGGGTAGTGCAGATCAAGCTTGATTGCTTTTATTCTAATAAGAACCTTGAATATTTGTCATGGTTTAAACCCAGCTGGCAACTAAGTCCCACACAGCCGTTCACTCCCTCCCCTCACTTTCCCTGGGATCAAGAAAAGAATCAGAAGGGTAAAAGTGAGAAAACTCAAGGGTTGAGATAATAAAATTTAATGGGTAAAGCAAGAGCAACACACACAAGCAAAGAAAAACAAAGAATTAATTCACCATTTCCCACAGGTAGGCAGGTGTTCAGCCATCCCCAGGAAAGCAGACCTCCATCACACATAATGGTGACTTGGGAAGACAAACACCCTTACTCTGAATGTCCCCACCTTACTCCTCCTTTCTCCCACTTTGTATACTGAGCATGATGCCATATGGTCTGGAACATCCCTTTGGTCAGTTTGGGTCAGCTGTTCTTGCTGTGTCCCCTCCCAGCTGCTTGTGCACCCCCAGCTGCTCACTGGTGGGGTGGGGTAAGGAGCAGAAAAGGCCTTGACTCTGTGCAGCCCTGATAAGCAACAGCTAAAACCTATCTGTGTTATCAACAGTTTCCAGCACGAATCCAAAACACAGCCCTATACCAGCTACTATGAAGAAAATTAATTCTATCCCAGCCAAAACCAGCACAATCTTTTCAAGCCAAAAAGACACTAACGGGTATAGAAAATTGGTGGAAGTTTTATCTGAAAACCAGGGAGAAATCTCAAAGCATTCATCAGTGATTGGGAGAAAAAACATATTACGGGGATGTTGCAACATGAAGAAAGCATCAGAAGCACAAAGAAGGCAGAAGAAAGGCTGAAGAAACACAGCAAGGTCCAGCTGAGGAGACCAGCAATTAGAGGGCTGCTCGTCCTTGCAATTTGATTAGCAAATCTTGTCGATGACAACGATTAAGGCTGTGAATCCTGAGAAATTTATTAAAAATGCATTGTATGGTATTTTCACTTCCTGCAGAGCAGTCTCATTAAGCATTTCCCTCCATGGGACCCTTGTGCGGGCTCTGTTGCTAAACTTCCACAAGTTGCAACATCCTTCAGGCTTCACGGGACAGAAGCCAAGGTGCCTTCTGAAGAGGATGTATCCCTTTTCCTGCCAGAGGATGGAAAGAGACAATGAAAAATAGATTAAAAGAAGCAGTGACTGTCTTTGGGAAGGCTGACCAGTGGTCTGGGATCCCATTGCTGAGAGCAATGGGAGGTGACAGCTGTTTGGAGAGGGGACGTTCCTCAGCAGAGTCCCATCCACAGCTCTATCTATCAGGGCCTTACCAAGGACGAATGTTTGGGGCTGGAGAGCAAAGGGCTTAGGGCAGAGGGAACTTTCTGCTCTTTCTTCTCTGTAGGGAAGACCTGAACTGCTTGGAAATAGCTGCTTGGGATGGGGCAAGTGTGGTGCTGTCTTCTGCAAGGTCTCATTTTAGAAACAAGTTTTATCTCACAGTCTGTCCTTGTCAGAAATAAACTAACAGGCCTGTTCTTATTCTCAAAAAATTACTTCTGGTCCCAAATGATTATTTTCTTCATTTTGGGAAAGAGATTTACAACTGAAATACCACAAAAATTGAGTTGTTGCTTTACTGATAAGGTGATGTGTACATTTACTTGTGGACTGCCTCTGTAACACCAGCTAAAGACAGATAGCAAATCTTCCAGTCTGCCTAAATCCAAATGCTTTCCACCTTTTTTTCTTTTCAGCTTTAGTGTCGTGTTGTCCTGTATACTGAGTTATGATAATTAGTAATAGAAAAAATCCTTTAAAAAAATACTGAAGGCCTGACTTATTTTTATATCAATAAAGCTTCTGTAATTTCTCAGCTGTCTTGTAGCTTCAGAGAAAACTCAGAGTATCAGCAGAGTAAGTGTAGTGTGGGAGGGCTTCAGTTGAAGCATAAATTAACTGTATTTCATTTCCCCTTAATAAAGAATTTCAGTTTTTCCACAGCTAACTGTATAATCAATTTGATCCCCTGCTGGCTTGCTAACTTGCTGTTGGCTTTGCTTCAATAATATCAAGCCTGTAATGAGGGAAATGGGAGGCTCTAATCACACAGAGGAGAAATAAGCAGCTGCAATTGAACGTGTAGTTTAACTGTGCAGAATTTTGCTGAGGCTTTTATCGCTGAAGAGCTCCAATACATTTCCCCCCATGTCCGCCTTGCTTTGGAGACTAAAAAGCAGTGTACTCCTCCAGACTCATTAATCATATTTCACTGATTGGGTGACACTAAATACTTAAATCCTATTCAGTTTTCGGCAGCCTTGAGCTCACTCCTTCATCTCTGTAAAGTTTTAGCTGTAAGCTGTACTTGCGTAGCCAGGGTGCATTGCAGCTCTGCTTTGCTGTATTAGTAATGTCACATAATTCGTTCCATTCTGCTGTGAAATTGTTAGTCAAAGTATGCTTTAATTGTAACAATATTGTGCCACAAGTTTGGGAGTGCTTATAAAGAAAAAAAAAGGATAAATAGAGTATAATAACTGCTGAGTTTGTTTTTCCTGCCTTCACCATGCCTAGAAATTATACCCTGTGTTAAGGGTTTGTTCAGTTACTCACTTGTAATTCCACATTTTTTTTCCAACACTTTGGGTATACAAGACACAAGTTAAACATACAAGATAAACAAAGATTATCTTTAGTCACAGTATCGCCAGACAAAAGACTCTTCTGAGCTAGCAGTCTCCACGCCTACATTTCTATTTCTGCTCTTCATTCTAAATGCTCTACTTCTCTTTGCAGATAATCTGCCTGGCAGAACTCTACAAAAAGGAAAGTCTTTGTGTCAAATTAAATGTTTTTGCTGTTTGTCTGGGGGTTTTGGGGTTTTTTTTGGTTTGGACTGTTTTTTGTTTGTGGGGGAATGGCTTCTGCTTCATATTTGAATTTTTTTTCCTGACAGTGCATGGGGGGAATAACTGGTGAGAAGAAGTGGGGGGTAAAGTTCAATTTTAGTTTTCTGCGTCATTTGATCTCATTTTGACTCGTGGCCATGTGATCAGGCAGAATTCAGTGCAAGGAGAGGCAGAGTGGGGGAGGCTGAGCCAGTGTCAGAAAAGCTTAGAACAGAAGTAAAGATCATCAACTAAAATTTGGTTTTGTTTACTTTTTGCCTTCCCCCCCCCAATTATTATTATAAAATTATACTTCATAAACAATTTCTTGTTGCTTCATGTCTTGTTTCGGAATCCCCTATATGCAGAGCCCTGATGAAAAAAGCCTTTTTTTATTGGACACAAGCATCACAGGTCAATACTGCTGCAAAGTTATCTGCCTATTTTCTCTGTCATTAGAAAGTCCTTGATGTCATTCCAAAACATGTGCACTGTTTATGATGAAAATTTAAAAACCAAAGTGATGTAAATGTAATTAGGAAAACAATCTTGGTTTGATTTAAGAACAGGATGATGCTTACCATTGATTCTGCCAACGCAGGGCATATAACAGTGCATGAAATGGCCCTCTTTTTGAGAGGAAAGAGATCAGAACTCATTCATCATCCTTTTTTTCCAGCTGTGAATGGCTGTCACACAGTGTGTGCATGCAGGCAGGTATGTGAACACGTGGGTGCCTGCTCAGGTATCAGGAAGCTGACAGGAGCTGGGATGGCTCATTGCCTTTCCACTCCTTCAGTCTCAGAGGACCACGCTGTTGCCCACAGTGCCAGGGCTCTGTTTCTTCTACTCCTGTGTTTGGGCAGAACTTGTTATACACAGCCCAAAACAGAGCACAGAAGAAATCCTGTGGGCCACAGCCTGGCTGGGTGGAGTCCTGAAGATGCTGTTTGGGGCTGAGCAGCAGCTGGAAGTGCCATGCGAGAGGCAGTCTGGTTGCAAATCAGGGATGAGCCAAGTTCATGTGCTTATTTCAAACATCATGGAAGACCACCAGAGGAAGAGGCTTTGACGAATGAGAGATCCTAGATATGTGATGTGAGCACTCTCTGATACTGTTTCGTATGCCGGCTGGACTGAACAGTTCCCTTTTGATGTTGTTTTCTAGTAGGATCCCAAGATTTATGCAGCAGAGGAGGCTTTCTGTCTTGGCTCAAAAGACAGAGTTACATTGCCTTTTAATTCTGGTGAGTCACCATTTTCAAATCTGAGTGCATAAAATTAAGGATGAGAAGCATGTTGTTTTGGTTTTAGCCCTTCAGAAAGGAAAAAAAGCATTAATGAAGTTTTACAGTTCTCCCTCTGCATAAGGATGAGTGGTTCTTATTACAACATGACTACTCCAAAGCTTCAGAGAATAAAAGCAACGCTAAGGCAGAAGCGCACACAAACCCGACTGGGGCTGTAGTAGCTGCTGTTAATATTTATTAGAAACTAGGCCAGAAATTGCCCATCCTCAAGACATTTGCCAGTAGCAGCCATTACCTGAATCACTGATTGAGAGAGAAGAGCTGAAAATTCTTGAAATAGAGTCAGGGACAACACAAATTAAAGGAAGCTTTGGCAGGATGAGGGAGTACCACAGTCTAATGGTGGTGGTGCTCTTTGCTAAATAGCGAAGTTTGCGGCATTATACTTCAAATGGTTTAATACGATTTGAGTGTCAATTTTCAGAATGGGACATTATTAAAATGATGGTCAGAATTCTTGTGAAAAATGCAGATAATGAGCCCCTGGTCCTCATGATGAATATTGTTCATGAAATAATTTAAGAATTATTGAGAGCACATAGATCTGAAAAGAAGCTGCTTGTCTTCTCCTTTCAGATCTTGACTCTTTTGTTGTGACTGATGGAGATGTCATTTGGCACAAGGCCTTTGCAAAATGAAGCCTTTCTCCGTGGGACTAGCAGAGAGAATGACAACCCATCTCTAATTTGCCACCATTCTTCTGCAAGAGACTTTGGATGGTTTCTGGCTAGAATGAATCGATTCAATCAAAAAATATACCCACTGCCAGCCCCACCTTCATTTCCCTCCACCATGTTTTATCCAATGTTTCCAAACTTTGCCTCTTGTAACACTTGTGAAGGGGAAATTTCAAAACTTCTCAAGAGTTCAACGTTCTCCTTGCAAGCTTTAAGACCTTTTCTCTCTTTCTACCCTTCATTTCAATTCATTTCAATCTATGCCAGCGTGCTGCGTGTCTTCTGGGAGTGAAAACTGAGCCAGATTTAGCTAGCAGGAGTGTCTTTCTCTGCTCTATTAGATGAGAAATGCCACAGTAGCAGCCTGAATTTTGCATCCTTTTTGTTCTACTGCATCACTTTGTGAAACCGCCTCCAAATCGCTGCCTAGTGTCACCTGCAGGGCTGCCTGGGCATGCCCGCTTCCGCCGCTCCGCCTTCCCTTCACTGGATTTGCCTCTACTCTCCCTATAATGATTTTCAAAGCTTGTTATTATATTTTCTTACGCTGTTTTCATTGCCTCTGGTTTTTGTTTTGGTTTGGTTTTTTATACTATCTCCATTCTCATTAATGCCATCAGACCCTCTCATTTTAGCATTATGTGATGTGATTAGCACGTTGTTTACAACGTGCTCTGCCATTGTATTAATGAAGCTGCTAAATGAGATGAAACCAATTTATAAACCTCCTTAAGCTCATAGAAAGCTAAATAAACTCACATTCTCATTGCTTACCTTTCTGGTTTTTAAAGATGTCTTTAAATGGCTTTCAAGTCATGTAAGTCAGCTTGAAGTCACTCTTCATGGAGGACTAACAGGACACATCACCAACCGTCACAGAAACCTGTGAAACAGGCCCTGCTATTACTGCATGAGGCCAACAGGGTTGGGGATTACAGGTGTTATTTCCATTTTCAAAGCATATTAAATAAAATTGTACCATCGATTTTTTAAAGCAATTGATATTTCTTTCAGGTGTATTAGGATCCTTGCTGCACCCTACTTGGAACAATCGTTTTCTCTTCTGATCTGCTGCCTTGCAATAAAAATCAAAGCATTTGAGCATTTCCTTCATGAGGTTACTCATTACAAGCCTGGAAAAGGCATGTAGAGAGATAAATGCTCTCCAGAACACTCTCCAGTAATTTCTGACTTTTAATTTAGAGAGTAGGCACCCATATGGCTACAGGTCCAGACTATGGGCTGTAAAAGACACTTGATGCAAGGAAAAAGGAAAATGAAGATTTTGAGTAGACCTAAATATAGAGCCTTCTATACTTTCTTTCTGGTCTTAACTTTCTCCAGAGCATATTCAAATACCTTTGAACAGTTGTATCTTACCTTTTCTGGACATCAGTCTTGATTGTTGTGGACATCCTATACGCAGGTATGTTAAAAAGTTTTACCTGCAGCTTTCTAGCTGAAAAATAAAGAGCATGGTAACAGTAGTAATAAAAATACAACATAGAACACTTTATAGTTTTATAATGCTCTACAGAAATTAAAGCACCACCGCATCCTGTGTTATCAGTATTAATTGCACCAACTTATCATGGTAATATGGTCAGAGGGGAATTCGTCAGCATCACACAGCACTTCGGCTAGGTCGTCACACTGAAAGATATTGGGCATTCCTGGCTTTTAGTTTGGTACTTTCCCAAAACATTCAGTACATCTGATACGGGTTTGCTTGTTAGTGATTATTCTGATGCACTGGGCGGTTGTTTCTTCATCTCATAAATAAGCTGGAATATTTTTCTTCATAGTTTTATCAGATAGGATGCTGCATTTTAGTTTTTCTTTTGAGGAGGTGTGAATCATGTGTCAATATTTATCGTTGGACATTCCACTGTGTTCTGCCTCTGTCCAAAATTTTCACAGGAGTTGGTCAAAATATTCATCAAACTTTGTGCAGTTATCTATTTCCTGAAGGTATTTTCAGGCCACAGTTTTAACAAATTGCTAGTTATTCTGTGTGCCCCAGTTTCTGAGAAAACATCAGAAGGGACCTGGTTTTCAGAAAGCATTGAGGACAGAAGAACAGACCACATTAATGTTTCAACTACCCTGAAATTACCAACTGTTAAATCTTGACCATCATTGCATTCATTTCCCCAGATTGTACCCTGTATTTTGCATATCATCTAGTATTAGAACTAACAAGCGTTTTTTATTGCTGTATATTTGCTGTAAAATGTATCTAATTGAAGAAATTTCAATCAATGTATAATTTCTGTGCTATGCTGGATTTTTCATAATTATTTTGACTGTGTTAAAACTATGTAAATACCAGAGTTAAATCCCTCTCTCAATTGATTTTATCTTGCCTATTTATGATATAATTTAGTATTTTTCTCTTTTATAGTTTGCTTGGAGCTGGAGTTACGATGGTCTCACTGTGTTTCCCCTTACTTTTACTTATTCATACCAATTTTCAACATTTTTTTCTTGGGATATCAAAGTACTTTCACCAGTTTCATAAAGATACCTTGCTCTCCTGTCCTATATTCTCCTTTCTGCAGAGTGGCTGAGTTTTTTTCTTTTGAAATTTAATGATGCTATAATTCTTTCTTTGACTTTCATCCTCATTTTCTAATAAAATTAAACATTCATGTCACAAAACTTGTGCTCAGTGAAAACCAAAGATCTGTTTTGTGTCTCAAGCTATATTATAGTATTTCAGTGAAAGGCTTGGAGAACTGTTCTGCATTTCTTAATGGAACTCTAAGCAAAACCATGTTAAACAAGGAATTTTTTTAAACTCTCCATTATTTTGTTCATTTTGAAAGATGATACCTCAGTGTTTCCACGTGAAGTTTCTAAGTTCATTCTCCAGCTAACCTAAGAAAAATATGTTGTTTACTTTAAAGGATTTTGAAGTCTGGACAAGCTAAGATAGGGAGCCTCAAATCCATTCGCATGACAATATTATACTATGGGTTGTGTATTCTTTTCTTCTACAGAAATGGGATTATGGCACGAATATACAGGATTTCTTATCCATATAATTTGATGGCAGGAAATATTAAAATAAACTATAAACTCAATTTGCAGCTTGTCTTAGGGAGGAAATTGGGATATTACTGGGTAAAATACAGATTGCAGACTAGCGACTAAAACCCATGTATTTGCAGAAATAGAATGATTACATAAGGTTCTCTGTCATTTTCGTTCAGTAACATTGAATATAATTACCTTACCATTTATCTCAGTAAATGTTAGGTTCCCAAACAAAGCTACATAAAGAGAAATTTTTGTATCCCTTAAAAAAAACCCCCCTGAAGACACTTCAACTAACTATATTGATGAAGCTTCTACATCTTAATTCATGCAATCAAATTAACTAAGGAATTAAGTCCAAAGAAAACAGTTATTACTTTGTGGGAAATTCACTTCTACAAACAGAATTAGTATACTTTGTTAGTTTTTTACTAACAATGAGGGCCTAAGTTTTAAAGGTGTTGAAAATCTAATTAGTTCTTAAGTGAATTAATTGCGTCTGGAAGGTGTTCTATGGAGATACAAGGAAATTGCAAAATAAGCTTTGCTGCTGTGAGCTCCATCTCTGTGCATCAGGCCTGTTGGCATCAGACACGTTTTCCTTATGCTCATTTCAGGCCTGTCCATGTATGAGAAGTCAAAATGGGTGCCTGTTGGTACCGACTCCTGAGGCTGCTCATCTCTGGCGTGCTGCTGTCTGGTACCCAATGTCGCGTGGCTTCTGATGAGATGTGTTGCCTATGGCAGGCAAAGGGGGTCGTCTTTGTTGCCACTGGATAGGGACTTCTTTTTTTCAACCTCCCCCCCACCATCAAACAGGTGTCCAGGTTTCAAGAAAAGAAATTTCACAAAAAAAAAAAAAGAGCAACATTTGCTTTCTTTTAAAGAGCAAGAAACAAATAAAACTCAGAATGTTTATTATTTTTGTGTCGTTTCTTCACATAACTATTGTTTTGAATCGACGGTAGTGTGATTTTTTTCTTCCTGGCGCCTGTGAGGAACTGCTGAGGTTGAGCACTGCCTTTGGAGAGCTGGAGAAGCACATTACTCTTGCCAGCACCTACTGAGGCAGGTGCATCAAGCTCCAGCCGCCCCTGGGATCATGTCCTTCTCCCCTCATGGCCTCCCCTCTGGCTATGCTTGGTCAAGATGGAAAAGAAAGCAGCTTCTCTGTTGAAAAGGGATGTGCAGGTTTTTTTAACAGTCTCAGTGAAAGAGGAAGTAAAGACCAAGAGAAGATACGATAGAGCTAAGGATTTATTTAAATGAATGCAGCTGGGGCAAGAGTACCCCATTAGAAACTGTCCAGGTGACAATCCAAGAAATGCATATTCACACCTCAGTCCTGGCTTGGACTAAAAAGGGCCCCTTGGCCCAAGTGTTAAATAATATCTCATTATTTCAGCTAAGAAGTCCAAAGTAGTTGTTTCATTTTCTAAAAGTTGAATGCTTGTATTGCTTTCTTCACAAATAAAACCATGCTGGGATTGCTAGTTTTTGTCAACTTTGAGAGTTTGGCATCCATAGTAGTTTTGTTCAGACGTTTTACAAGGACCTGAAGTATTTACAAGCACGTTCAGTGCCTGAAGTCTTGCCTGACTTACAATACCTGAACACCTATTGCATCTGGAACCCCCAAACACACAGTGGTTTGGATGTGACAAGTAGGGCTTGATTACGGGTGTATGAAACACAGCAACTGACTGCAAAATAGTACAGCTGATCTGTGCTTTCTAATAGAGTGAAAAATCTAGTATATTTAGGGAATTTTGAGCCTTCAGTTTGGAGCTGATACACTGCAAGCTGTTTGGCTTCCACTGCCTTGCTCATTGCAGCATTTCCTCCTTAAAGCAGGCAGTAAGGAGCAGTATCAATAGGAAGAGCTTGCAATGCAGTGAGATGACTGCTGCTGGCTGGAAAAAAGCACAGGGTATAGCCAAGGAAAGGCTGTCTGTGGTCTGCTTTCAGTGCTGCGCGACTCAGTTTGCTCCGTGTAAGTGACGTCAGCGCTGCAGTTCCACCCCATTTCATGGGGCAAGGAAAGGGTAACTCACGGCACTCGCAGGGAAAAGAGCTGACGCAGGGGTTTGATGCAGATTTCTACCTACCTGTGCGTGAACCAGTTACACAAGAACTACAAAGTGTTCTTGTCCTCTTTTTATTTTTTTTTTCCCGGTAAGTGGTAGTTGCAGACACTGTGATTTGAGTTAGGGTGAGGCTCCTTTCTGCTTGTATTTACAATAATACTTGCATTTACAAAACACAGTGTAGGGTTGAACCTTCACATTGTGCCTCTTGGCAGCTTTTTTCCAAGAAAATCAAGCTATGTTTCAGTGTAGATTTTAGCTTTATTGCAATCTGTACAGAATTTTCTCATGTGTTTCTATCTGGATTGTAGGTTGGTAGGTAGGTCTTAGAGAAATGTATGAAGTTTGAGATTGCTGCAGGTAAAGAGAGAAATAAATAAAGGGATATTTCCATACCTTGACTATTCAGGAACTTTTTTTTTTTTTCAATAAACCTTTCCACTCACTCTGAAGTAGCAATTCATTCATGATTTGGTTATGGATTATGAGATATCTAAAATTTATGCACATTTCCTTGTTTAAGAAACAACTTGATTTTCAGTTTCACCCTAATTTGCATTTCATTTCCAGAATTTCTTACTCCGGTCACCAAACTGGCATGGTGGATGAAAAGAGGAGAATTATCTCTTGAAAGTGGTCTTCTTTATTAGAATTTTATCTGCTCAGAAATTCACAGTTTTTTCTTCTTTTGCCTTCTATTACTTTATCTTTTTACCTTGACTTCAGCATGTTTACTTACAATGGCTATGAATAATTACAGCTGGTGATTTTATAGATGTCATTTTATGTATATAATGTGTATACAGGCACATTGCTAGATATAATGCATTACATTAGAAGTGATACATATAGGTTTTAAAAGCAACGTATTTGAATGGCGGTATTCAGACAAAATACCAGATGTTTAAATACTCTGCTTCTACAAAATAAACAGCATTAATTAGAAATTACTCTTGCATTACTTCTTCATACCATTGTTTGGGGTTTGCCAGCTCACTTGATTTTCTTGTTCGAGTTATGTGAATTAGGAAGGCTTACTAGACATAGGCAAGCTTACTACTCCCTGCTTATGGTCTCCCTGATCTCCATGATTATAATTTATTTTTTCTAGTTTTTGACAGAATAGTGAGAAAATATTAGGAAAATAAGCTCTCACAATGAGTAAATTGCAATTTATTACTACATAGCTGGAGAGGCCTTCTGATGTTTAAACAGAAATATAATACCTGAGTTCTCTAACCAATGTATTTTCTTACCCCTCTTAAATTTATAAGTATCCACAAACAATGTGTCAGTGAAGGGGATGCTAACTAAGACACTGTGGAACTGAACACACTTTAAAATAATCAATCAAACAGAATTCCTGAATAATATCACAAGCAGTTCTTCCATGGAAAAGGCACATAATCAATTTAATAGGAATGTGTAATATCTTACTCAGTTTTCATGGGTAGATTACAAACTAAAAATTGCATGTAAGATAGCCAGTATAGAAAACAAAACCACGTGTGTGAAAAGATCTTACATTTATTAATGTCAAAACATTCAAAATTATACACAAGTTATATACAACTATACATTGTTTTCCTTGGCTAGTGCTTGTTCTACATGTCACAATCCAGGGTTCCTCCTCTATGACTGTTACTCAAAGAAAATGAAAGATTTTATCAAAGTAGTCGGGGATGAGATTTAAGTAATTTCAAAAAAAGAGCTTTGTTTGCTCGCAGACATGCTTTGCCTCAAAATTATAAGTATTTAATGAACAGTGAATTGTTGGATTTTTTAAAAAATTATATCATTTTAACAGAAAAAAAAAGAAATTCATGGATCTACAATAATGAGTATGAAAAACAATCTTAAAAAAAATACATCCGTAGCAAATAAATTCAACTAAATGCATGTTTGGAAGGCATATTGTATTATGCATGATTTTGTCTTGCAAGAACCAGCTAAAACCAGGCCCACCAGCTTCAAACAAACACGTTTCAGTTTCTGACTCCAAATAGCTTAAATAGCCTCCTGATTAGCAAGGTGCTTAGGCATGTAAGTAGTCTCCGTGAGTATCCCCAGCAAAGCTAAATATATTTGCCAAATCACTTACCTAAGGGTGTCTCCTGAATTTTTTGAATTGTTGCATTGTTTACCCTGCTCTAGTTTCTACCAAGTGACTCAACAACAGTCAAGAAGCTGCTGGAGTAGGACACCTCTCTATCATACCAAACCCTGTACTTGGCCAACTTTTCATTGTTCCCTTTACCTCCAGTCTCTAGGTGGAGGGTGGGGATGGGGCTTGTAGGCTGGGTTGGAGTCTTTATTTGTTGTGGGTTTTGTTTTTTTTCCAGTCCACCCATTCCTTATCTGGTATTTAGCTTGTAATGTTTGGCCGGGGAAAATCTTTTTGCAATAAACTTGTACAGTCCTTAGCAAAATGGGATCGTATTCAAGAGGTAATGGCTGCTAAAACAGAAGTGTAGTACCCTGTGTTTAAACCTATAGTTACGCGACCTGTTTAGAAAAGTACGTAGCTATGAACAGAATACCTAAGCAAATGTGACCATCTCAGTTTCATAGATATAAGCAGTATCTTTCTCCATCCTGAAAGGGTTTTTTTCTACATATCAGAATGTTTGTCTTAGGACTATAATGAGGTGTTACTGAGCTTTTTCTGTAGTTCTCTGATGGTTCTCTTATATTCTAAATCCTGATTTGTAGAAATACATACAGCACAGAAAATAATGCATGTGCCATTGTGTTTGAAAAATTCAGGCAGATCTGCTTACAAGCATTAGCAGTGCTGTTTGTTAATTATGCTTTGATTTAGAGTCTTGATTTTGCCCAAACGTACAAATACTTGTGCTCTAAATAGCTCTGCTAGATTTCTTTCTTTGATTTTTGTTTAAGTAATGGCTGGGCAAGGTCTTCATCTGAAGTGGTGTGTGTCTTTATATCAATGCAATGTATATAATAGTGTATTAAACTGCATTTTAAAATTTGGGGAATCCTAAAGTTAGGATGGTCGATTCGGTCTCTGAACAATAGTGAGCAATGCCATATTGTTGGAGGGGTGGGGGAGGAATAAAATAATTACTGGGATGTGGAAAATGACGCACAGCTTTCATGGCAAATTACGGCAATGGCAAAGTCACGCTTCTAGCATCAAAGTAAGCAGTATGCTCAGTATCAAAAAAGCATTCCTTTGCCTGTACCAACAGGAGAAAGACCACAGCGGCCCTGAGTGAGCAGGGACCAGCAAAATGTACCCTGGAAGGAGAGCGGGAAGGAAATGGGTTTGCTCACGGTAGCAACAGACTGAAGAGAAACACTGCTGCAGCTCTGCTTAAGTGTGAGAATAGCAAAAAGAGAGGAAAAAAAATCTCCATATCGATAGTAGATTTGAGGAGAAGATAAAGGGCTAAACTGCAGCAAAAGAAACCATGTTTAAGCACTAGAAAAACTTATGGTAAGAAGTTTAAAGCAATGCAGTTGCCTGCGTGGCTGAGATGTCTTCATTACAGGTCATTAAGAACAGGTTAGACCAATCCATTAGGAGTGACACAGGTGTTGATCATCCTGTCTTACAGGAGGCGGGGTGGACACAGATGGCCTCTTGACCTCTTTCAGCCTCATGATCTTGTCGTTACTCTTTTTTTTTCTGGATTCAGGGTATACACATAATCAATCCAGCTGTATTTAAACTAAGAGGTAATGTGTTAGTTTTCTATAAAGAAACTAAGTTCCTCTTAATAATTTGATACTCTCTGATGAACACCTTTCTCTTAGCTCGGTCTGTCCCTTATAGGACTATTTTTTCCATTTGGTAAGCATATGGCTGAGACTTAGTAGAGGAGTACACAGAGGACAATTTGTTTTGGAAGCCTCCATCTCAGCAAGCACAGTATTTATAAGATCCTCATCGAATGTACTTGAATTGTCTAACGCGGGATCTTTCTTAAGCGTAAGCATCAAAACGAGAAGGGGAAAGCTTAGGCTGCAACTTGCCTTCTGAGGAGGGACAGCGCAGAAAGGACTGCAGGGGTGGGGGAGGAGGAATAGCTTTACATCGCTTCCCTTCGAAACCAAGCGGCTCTTGCAAAACACTTGTTGATTTAAAGAGTGCAAGAAGAGCTATTGACAGAACCCATTACCTTCGCTGTCAGGTTGGACTCACCAGACAATGGTAAGGCTGAGTTGGTTAAGTTGTCTGTAAGTACACACATGATTACAAACTGTACTTTTCCAAACCATTCGGTACATTTGCATCATCTTTCAAGCACCTAGTCAAGCATGTTTTGTCTTACTGCAAATTTGAGCCCTAAGTTAGGGTATCCATTTCTGAATCCCTTTCCTCTTCAATTTTTTTTAATGAAACAGCTTTACTGTCTAATATCTTTAAACATTGCTATAATTATTACAAATGTATTTGAGAACCTAAAAGTGGAATGTCTGCAGTGGGACAGCACAAGAGAAAATACCAAAATTTAATACCATTGCAGCCTCTCTCTCCTTCAGCCTTGGCTTTTACTAACTTTACTACTTCCCGATAATCCATATTTAATGGATAAAAGGCATGTGTAGTAAAACCAAAACTTCTGTCTACAAAAAACAGAGATATGAGAATATACTACACTATGACTACAACTTCAGAAATATGAACTACCTCTTACTGGTACAGAGCTGTCTCCTTGAGTATGCAAGGAGGCCGCAGCAGAGACTCCTTTCAGTGAGGTGACAGTTTTGATGACCAGTGATTATTAAAAGTTTAGTGCTGTTTTCGCCTTTTCTTCCTGATACAAGAGAGGAGAAATAAACCCACAGAATTTCTTGTTGTACTGTGAGCAGTGTGTTATCTCGGCCTGTATCTGGAGGTTCACGTGGCAACAGTATCTATTCCTAAAGCAGGGAAGGCAGTTTGAGGAGACCACCAGAGTCTGCAAATCCAAGGAGCTGTTCGGGGAAAGAGGACAGATGTCCAAAACTGATTAGGGAAATCTTCAACTGCTCTGGTCATTCTGCACTCTCCAGCTCAGTCTTCAAGAATGACTGTTCCCCATTCCTGATGCCTCTGGTGAGACAGATGAAGCTGATGCCAAGGAGCTTTCAGAAGCCATGCCATTAGGGTGAAATGGAGGTAGTCTCAGGGAATGGAAAATGTCCACCCTACTACATAGTCCAAAAAGCTCAGGGACAATTTTTTCTAATATTTGTTCAGTTAAACATTTGTTATTCTAGGGTTTAGGGGTGGAAGTTAAATAAAAAACGTGAGCTTGGGAAGCTCTAATAAAAATGCCATTGTTTTAATGATAAAAATAAATTTTAAAAAACAAATAATAAAATAAATAGAGCAAAAAGCTGATTGTCTGAATTTACAGAAGTATAATTTAGAATGTGTAAGTCTATCTTGAAATGAAGCCAGACTCCTTAAATTTACTTCATACTTTCTGGACTTTATTTACTTCAGTTAAAAGTTTCTAAGATTAAACTTCTGTGCTATCTGTTAATCAAAAAGCTACCTGTGGTCTCCAGTCTGGAAAGTCATTTAACTGGTTCTGTGACTAAATCACTGTCATTCTTCCATGTTAATTTCATTTCTTTCATAGTGGCATTAGAAACTGCAACAGAGGGAGGCAGATTTTAAGTCTGCTGCATGAAATGTGTTGCTTGTACAGACATGCCTAGTTTTTGCCAGTTAAAAACATGCTTCGCTACCACTCTGATTTTTTTTTTCTCTCTTCTGGACTCTAATTACATGAGCTGGTAAATTTACATGTGTACATAACTCTAGATTTACATAGTAAGTGGCCAGTGGCGAGCAGAGGTTGATCAGACTCAAGGTATAATCAGCTTAATAGTAAACTTAGAAAGTTCTTTCAACATCGAAGGTGTAGAGCCACTTAGGGTTGCCCGCTCATGATTTAGGAGGAAAGTTTTCCAATGTATATGGTCAACAATGAGAAGTAATTGTTAAATATGAATTAATAAGTCTGCCTTAGAATCAATTTTCAGAGCACATCCCGAAGAGAGCAGCACGAAGGGGGCTTGATAATGTGTACATCTCCACTTGGTAATGGTGGGATGGCTTTTAATTATGCCCTTCCTCAGCAACGCACTTCAATATGAAAATCTTGCGAAGGTACAAAAATTTGTGTATTCAAGTGCAGGAAATCAAGGGAAGAAGACAGTGTTGCGCAATTCTAAACAAAAGGTAAGTTAACATATTCAACAGCATAATTACAAGGGGAAGACAACACTGCTCTTTAAACAGCAAAACCATAATGAAACACTTCTACCTCTATTTCTTATAAGTAATCAGTTCTGCCCCTTAATGTCTATGCTTGAGGGCTGTTTACCTTTTGAGCTGGGCTTTTAAAATCCTCAGTAGGAGGGATGGCAATGTCTTTTTTAATAGACTGCATGAATACACAGAATATGCCACAGCGTAACTGTTGCTGAACACATGCTGCAGGATGAGGATATGGGAGAGTCTGAGAATAAAAGACTAGCAAAAACAAAGATAAAAGAGAAAATAAGGGCATGAGGAGGAAAAAAAGGTGGTTAGAGGGAAAAACAATTGGAGAAGTTGGGAGAGCAGTGCAAAATAAAGCAGAATAGCATAAAGAATTTTTTTTCCACAAAAATATCACAGAGCTACAGAACTCCTGAGGCTGGAAAGGACCTCTGGAGATCACCTGGTCCTGCTCAAGCAGGGCCATTTCCAGCAGGCTGACCAGGAGTACCTAGCAGGCACTACCCCTTTTCTCAAGGTTGGAATTTGATGTCCCCTGCTCAGCAGTCCCCTCACAGTGTTCAAAAAGAGCTTTAGAGGTAGGTTTTGCTTGTCTGATCCAGCACTTCATGTGGTCACAGTTATTATACACAGCTGAAGGAAAGTGACAGAAGTAAGTGGGATGGGTAAACAGAGTTGCACGTCCAGCAAGGTAAAAATACAAGGGTTTTGGTATGATATTACAGTATGTGACAAATAAATAGACTTCTGGTACTATCATAGCAGTTGTGCTTTAGCTCTACAAGTGTATTTCACTCAGCTGAACATGATTGTCTTAGCATGATCTGTTTACCAAAGTAGCATGAGTAAAACGAGTCTTTTATTGTAGTATAAAAACATTTGAACAAATATAGATTAAAATTCTAATTCTTAGCCTATACATTTAGAACCTTCTCCAAAACACTTTATTTGGTAAAATTTATCTTGATTGATTTTTTTTTGTATTAAAAATGTATTGAGCTTTTCAAGATTATTCAATTAAAATATAGCAGATTATTGAATTAATAAGACATAAGCATACAATAAGATGTTTGATTAACCACTTTTTAGAATTAGGAGTTTGTTACTCAAGCTGCAAAAAAACCACATTAATGTCTGAAGCTTTTCTAGGAAAAAAATCTAATTTTCTAACCACATAAGCACCATATGCCTAGGATATGCTCTTCACTGCAAGCTCTTAATGAGGCTATTGTAGCACTGTATCAAATAATGATAAAGCCAAAGTGTCCTTGAAGAACCTGAGCCAGATTCTAGATGCTTTAAAGGAAGCCATGTAAGTCAATGTGTTATTTTGAAAGGGCAGATTGTGGTAAAGGGCTGATGTAGGAGGATAATCAGCAATAGCTCGGAGATGTGAAGGGAGGCCAGAGGGTCACTGCAGTTGTAGGAACTATAGAGTGTGTGTGTCACGCAGGGGGGGTTGTGGTGGTGTAGTGGGTAAAGGTAGTGGTGACTGGGGGTAGGTGGAAAAAGGCAAATGTCATGTCCGTCTTCTAGGAGGGACATCCAAGAACCTACAGGCCAGCCAGCCTGACCTCGGTCTGTGGGAGGATTAAGTAGTAAATCCTCCTGGACACTGTCTCCGGGTGCTTGAAAGACAAGAAGGTGCCTGGGGGCAGGCGGCAAGGGTTTACAAAGGGCAAATTCTGCCTGACCAATGTGACTGGTTTTCATAATGAGATAAGTGAATCTGTGGAGAAGCTGATGTTGTTTACCTTGACTTTAACAAAGCTTTAGACACAATCAACCATGGATCTCCTTTAACCACACTAGGGAAGTATGAACTAGGTTAAGCAGAAGGAAGATTAGGCGGAACATTGACTGGACCATAGGGCTCAAGGACTGTGATCAGCAGGAGCAGGTCCTGCTGGTGGCCAGTGTGCTTCAAGGGTGGATACTGCCACTGTCACTGTGTAACACTGTCAGTCGGTGACTTCAGTGATGAGCTGAAGCACAGACCACAGCCAAGTGGGAAATAGTGGTCAGTGCTCAGGATGACCTCAGCAGACTGGAGAAATGGGCTGGCAGGAACCCCATGAAGTCCAAGGAGTGGTGCCACAGCATCCTGCATCTGGTACAGAATAACCATTGCTTTATGAGCTGGAGGCTAAAAAGATAGGAAAGGATTTTCAAAAAGAAATTTGGGAGTCCCGGTGAGCAACAAGTAAGTCAGCAGTGACCTTGCAACGAAGAAAATCAACAACATCCTGGGCTAAAATAGCAAAAAACCAGCGAGCAGGTGGAGAAAAGTAGTTATTCCCCTCCATGGAGCACTTGTGCAATCGTATCTGGAAAACTGAGTTCAGTTTTGAACTACCCAGTGTGTGAAAGATGCAGGTATGAAAAAGAAAATCCGGAGGAGGGCCACCATGATGGTGAGGGTGCTGGAGCACAAAACGTACAAGAAGAGACCAAGAAGGTCAGGCCATTAGTCTGAGGAAGAGAAGTCTGGTGTAAATTTTAATGTTCTTTTCAGCTTCTTAATGGACAGACATAGAGAAATGGAACCTTCTAGCAAGCCCACAGTAACCTTTTCATCGTGAGACGCAACAGGCATAAGCTGGAACAGCCCAATTAGATATTATGGGAAAAGAAAAACTCACAAATGTGTTCAAACTGTGGAATGGATTGTTCAAAGAGGCTGTGGAGATGGTAAAAATCATCTGTTAATGACCCTGGAAAACCTGGCATAACTTAAAAATTGGCCCTAACTGGAGCTGAGGCTTCAAGCAGAAGACCTTAACAGGCCACCTGAATCCTGAAGAAGGTAAAGATAGTGCAGTAGTTTTACAAAGTTTTAAATTTCTTTCTTTTCTTTCAGGTGTACACTGTGTCAACAAAAATCTTATTTGTTTCATTAAGACTATATTTAAATCCAGTTGGGAAGGTTAATGAATTAGTGGGGATTCAATTCCCCATAGAGGTGGGCAAAGTGATTCTGAAGAGTAAATGCAGCTGCTCATGGAAAAGGGCTTTACGCACTAACAGCTGTGTTACGTGTAGCCCCGATGCCAGCAAGTGCACATAAACCATTCCTCCTTTTGCATATAAGCTGCAGGTAGAGCTTTATGAGACAGCAGCCATTCCTGAATGGCCTACCAAGTCTGTAAGCTACCAACAATCTAGAATAGATTATAGAAAAAGTAAGTAAGAAAAGAGAAAACTGAAAATATATGACAGTACTGACCAGGAAAAGATGCCTGCACTCAGATTTTTAATTTTTTTCCTGTTAATTTAGGGGGCAAAAAAAAAGGTAGAAGAGGAAATTCTGAAAACTCAGAATAATCAAAACCTTCTCTCGATGCTAAATTTCTCATCAGGAAAGGTTTGCAGATCACAGTGAATAATCAAATGAATGCACAAAGTGATATTGTGAACAAAACAGCAAGCAGAAGAATGAAGGGGAGGAAGGTGAATACAAGAGGATGACAGGAAGCTTGTATTACTCTTGTTTAGAACTGATGAGGCTCTTGCCGAAAAACGAAGCCCTAGCCAGCACAATGCAGCAATGGTGACACTGGAGAAGGTTCAGAGAGGAGCCGTAATGCTGAATAAAATCTGCACTGAAGAGAGTTTATCAATTCTATTTCCCATCTGGAAGATGGTCTCTTCCCTTCAAAGAATAGCAGTTAGGAATAGCATAATTACTGGTCTTCGCATACAGTGATACTTGTAACCAGAGCTTTGGGTTTTGGCCTTAGATGACAAAATGTATTTGTTTATAAGTTAGAAGCTTGTAACAAATTTCAGTGGATCCGAGCACATGTATGTAGTTAAATCTCCTCTCCCACACAGTCTGACTGGGAAACTCAGCCACGTAGGAGCCAGGGCTTTTTGTCAATGTTGAGACCATAAACTCTGTTATATGGGCTGTCTTTTACGCTTCTACTGCAGAAAGTTAAAAGATCTTCCTTGCTTTTTCTGGTGGATTTAGGTATTAGCTTAATAAAGATTTTTGGTTATGTTAAAGGAAGTGTGACATTAGTTAAAAAAAAAAATCAAGTTTTCATAAATAAGAAATGCTAGAATTAAAATTATTGGTGCAATTTCAAATTGGACTGTTTATGGTCACAAAATTAAAGACATACTTTTTTTTTTCCCTCCAGTGAACCACTGTTTCACTTTGCATAGGAGAACGACTGAATCACAACTGTGAGGTAAATGAGATTATTGCCTATCTAACTGTTAGCTTATTTGCTACAGAGATTTGCACAGATATGACAAATGAGGTCAGAGGAAAAGCTCTGTCTCACCAGGACTCTTTACCCCATATTTTTTTCTGGGTGGTTTCTTTTTCATTTTTTCCCCTCCAAATACAAGCTACTCTTACTCGCTATGTTATTTCAAGGTAATATTCTGTTCTGTCTGTTCTACAGACAGAATTAACCCTCAGTCACTTTTTTGCCTGCCTATGTATGAGCAAGGTGGAAGAGAATCCTGAAGACTAAGTAATTTCTCTGCAAAATACAATGTCCGTGAGGAGGGACATTCAGAAAGGTTGTCCTCTCCAGCTGCTGCAACCAATTGCTGGAGCCTTGTCTTCTGAAGATGATGTCGAAAGTATTCCAGCTAAAACAGTGGCATTTAATGTGGATTCAATCTCTGGTTACTTTCACATCAAAGCTCTAATTGAGCATATAAAAATGGCAACCCCTCTTTCCCATCTCTAAATGGGACGAAATTCGAATAGGTTTCTGATGGCCATCCCTCCCATTTCTGAGTTCTCTCCCTAGGAGAAGAAAATGTTGCAAGTTTTCAGCTCCTTGATTGCAAAGACTTTTTTGTTTAATGTCGGGAAGGAGAGTGGGAAAGAGTTTTCCTTTAATTTGTTTGGAGAAACAATTGAACTGTTTTTGCCCAGTGCAAGAAAACAGCTTAAAAAAAATCAAGTCAGACAAGTATGGGAAATTGTATGCAGCACAGTAGGGCAAAATGTAACCATCTGAAAAACAAGGACTACGATCAAAAAAATATTGTACGAGCCTAATTGCAAGCAGAGCTATACCACCAGGAACAATATATAATCTGCAGATAGCTACAGAAAAACGTGAGGCTGCACATCCAGGTTAGAAAATGTCAAAAAAACCGACTGTTGCAGTGTGGAAATTACAACTCGCCATTATCGATATGTGTGAAAACGTAAAGCTTTTCACGTAAGATAGGATTTCTGCTTCATGGATTGCTTCTTGAACTAAAGTGCAATGTTTAACAATCGCCCTCCAGCCCTTAACAAATTTTAACTCATGTATTCACTCCTCCAATCTAGAGAAAGCCTGCATCTCAATCCTCTTGCTCCCATGAGTGAGATACAGCTGACACGATTTTCAGCATGTGTGTCTCTTTTTTTTTTTTTTTTCCGGAGGCAAAGAAAGGAAGTAAGACCGTATCCCCCCGCCTCGCTTCCCTGTTTTCGTGAATATGGGCCACTGAAAGCCGTAACAGGGCTTACTGCTCCGGTCCCGCCTGGGAGCGGGGTTGCTCCGAGGACGGACAGTAAAAGGCCACAGCCAAAGTCTCTGCCTCCGAGGGCGAAGGACTTTGTTTTTCCCTTCCTCTTTCTCCCCGGTTCGGGTGCCGAGGAGGAGGCTCCCGGGAGCGCCGCGCAGGGCTGCGAGCAGCGGCTGCCATTGTCCCTGCGGGCGGGGCGCGGAGCAGCCCCTCGCTCCGCCGAGCGGCAGCGGCGAGGGGCGGTGGCGGCCCC